>CAJNOP010001364.1:14377-34454 GCA_905250075.1 Rotaria sp. Silwood1
ATAATGACATTAATTTACTTTTAGCAAATGTTCCAGGTACGTTTTCTTTTTCAAACGATTTCTGATTATCAAGCTCATCCTTTTTTTTTTCTTTTGTCGAACCCTAGTTCAACGTCTGAGCAAAGAGCAATTGAACCGACGATTAACATATGGATATCATCAACCCAACTCGACAAGACCGATCCATGATCCTGAGCGAAGAATTCTATTTTTGAGTCGCCTATGGAATGTGAACAAGGATATTCTGGAATTTAACTTTACCCGTCTACAACAACTCATACAATTACTAGCTACTGAGCGATTGCAACGATTTTCTACCCGATTCGCGGATGAATATCCTCATGAAGATGAATATTCTGTGGCATTAGAATTCTATCTTCAAATAGATGTCCAGCTCTTCCATATGAAGACTTGTTCGTATCGAGGAGCTGAAAGTCTACGAGAAGATGGCAAAAGTTTGTTCTCTTTTGATCAACCACAAGCTAAGTATTCGCTCACAAACTGTAATCAATTTTCCTGTTCTATATGTCATCCAAAGTATCGATTGACTTATCGCCAAGATCAACCTTTGGTACGATTTGGACCTCAACAGCAACATTGTTTCATTAATGGATATCAATCCATACTGAATTGTCCAGCAACATGTACGACAAGAAATATTATTTATGTCATGACATGTCCATGTCATCAAGCTGATTATATTGGTGAAACCAGTTTATCTTTAGCCGAACGCCTCCTATGTAAATGAATTGTTGCACTCTATTTAAAAGTTGACTTTCTTTTTCTATTGCTGCTCTTCACTTTACAGATCATCAAGAACATGGAAATCGCATTGTACAAGAAGTTCTTTTAGGCAAGAAAAATGTCACTCGAATTCGTCCAGAATTGAAATCGTTTGAGTAAGTTTGCTTATCGCATGAAACATTTTTGCTCATTCTTTCATCTATAGAACATTAGTGAAAGACGACATGAAACTCTATCAACATTCAGCCAATTGTCCAGCAGCAATCCAATGGTTTCTAGATGAAAATCCTGCTTATTGGCCATTTGTTCCAATCAAAATAAGCGAAGCAGAAGAATTCGACGAAGAGAGAGAAGTTGCACAGTAAGAATGTTCCGTTCAATTCTTTTTTGTTCTCTTGAATGACTATTGAATAAGTAGTTCCCTCGAAGACACAACACAATTTACATATGCCAATGATATACCTACTCCACCAAGTGGTTATCGCTTCACGTTTGAACAAAAGATGGCCATAGAACAATTCTTTCAAGAAAGAAAATATATCAATTCACCAAACTATTGTCTCGATCTGTATCATGCGGCTATTGTCGCCATATGTAAGTGGGCCACAGTAGTATTCCATCAATGAATGGAAAAGATACTTTCAATTTACTTTCTTTTTTCATGACAGTACCTGAGCATGCTTCTGCTGCTTTGAGACGATTTGTCGAAGCATTATTTATTACACATGCCGAAACCAAACTTAATACAATCGGTCATCTCGACCAATGGACACCATTGAATGACACAAATTATAAGCCTTCTATCGAATGGTGCCGAAATCTCTCTCGTCGATCAGAAACTTGAACATGCCTATTGTATTTGTCACAAGTTCTTCTTCTTTTTTTTTTTTTAGTTTGTTTATTCATTCCGATGAATTCTAACGGAAAGGCCTTTTTTCAACTTATTTCCTCGGATATTTATATAACTATAATGTGCAACATACTTTGTAGATTTCTACAACGAATATTCTTCTCATAACAGGTCATTGATTGCCAAGAAACACGTATGTTTCGTCAACGATTACTTTCAACGGACGTTCTACCACACGATTCAACAGGTACCTTTAAACATATTCTGTTCACTTGACTATTCTAGTTCGTGCGTTATCTCTTTACTACAGTTTCTCCAAGTGCGTCACCAATTAGGCCACATCATCCAAGATATAGTTACGATGTAATACATGCATCGACACAAACCTCCGATGCATTGGTAAATCTGTCTCCCACTTGCTCAGAAAAGGATCAATCATGGTTACCAATTCGTATGAATGAAGAGGCAACACGCTTATGTCAGGTATATCCATCGGCAATGTCGAAGACGATTCAACAATATTTTCTTCCTATTTTTCCAATATGCAATGATGCCAATCAATTCTATCCTCTCTCCACAAATACAGCGGGTGCGTATTAAGTCTTTGAATCATTTCAAAATTTAGCATTCATACCACATGGATCGATATTTTCATTTAGAGAAAGCATTATCTTCGCTTGAACAAAGAATAAGAAAAGTGCATCGTTATGATAAAAACTATGGTCAATTGTTACTGGAGTTCAACGTTAAACTTCGATCAGACATACAACAATCAATTGAATCATATGCTCAATTATGGAATATACATCAAATAATTTTAATAATCAATTTAAATCGTTTGTATGATGTACGATCTCGATTTACTTTAAGAGAATACTTTATGAAACAAGGTGAAAAAAACTACGAATTCTCCGTGGAAGAATGGTTTACGCTTTTAGAATTTTATTTGCAAATGGACGGTTTGTTATCATCATACTACAGTCGTATTCTAATCGTAGAGACAAATTACTTTTCTTGAATCGTTTTAGGCACCTGTTTCTATATGAAATCTTGCACATTTCGCAATTCTAAACCACATTGGGACTATGTAGGCCTCTTTACGACCAATGAACCGAAGTCTTACTATGGGATGAAACGATGCTCCGATCACAGTTGCCGTTTTTGTTACGAACGTTTGGATTTAACGGAACGCTTTGAACCAGCAATGAATTTCTCAACAAAACAAGTGCATCGCTTTGTCAATGATTATCAAGTCTTTTTAAATTGCGATGTCGTAAGAACATGATCATTCATTCACTATCTTCTCAAATGCTTCGATTCATTTAGACTTGTACAACGTCGAATCTGATCTATGCACTGACATGTCCTTGTCGTTGTTATGATTACATAGGTGAATGTGATGTACCATTTCGAAATCGAATGATGCGTAAGTGACATTTGGACGGACACTTTCTCGTTAGAAAATAGAAAAAAATAGTCTGTGATCACGTCTTATTTTAGAACATCGGATGTCTGGGTGCCGTATTATTAGTAATTTCCTCATTGGAACACTCGTTGCCGAACGTTTACGTAACGATCGTGATCCAGATCCGTATGTATTACAGTTCTAGATATCTATAAACCGATTGTATCTATGTACAGTTGAACTCAATGTTATCAATTTAGATACATCCCTGATTATGAGAAAAAACTCTATGCACATTCGACACAATGTTCTGTGCCTCTACAATTATTCTTAAAATGTCATCCAGAATATTGGTGTTTTGTTCCGATGACCAATGAACAAGTGCTCATCGATAATGCTCGTGTCAGTCCTCTTGAAATCAATCTTTTAAATGACTATCAAAATTCTCTTTTTACTGCAACACAAACAAGCCAATATACTCGCGACATGACATTAGTGCAATGGTGTGTTAATCATGTGCCATCACCTCCACTGAACTATCAATTTTCAATACGACAAAAAATTCAACAATATGAATTTTTTTCGACCAAATCAGACATATATGTCACTCGATTTCTTGATCTTTACAATCCAGCTATTGTTCTTGCGCGTAAGTGACCAACTTTTGTCGAGGACGAACCACATAAGTGTTCTCTTTTACAACCTAAAATATCATTGCTTTTTTTTATGTTTTTTCTTTAATATTATAGTGCCTGAAAATGCTTCGGATGCGTTACGTCGTACGGTACAAGCTTTATTAGTCGTTTACGCTGAACCAAAATTAGTAGACACTACTGTTACGCACAGTGAAACAGCATTACAATCGACTGATATTATCGAGCCAACGATTTGGTGTCAGCATTTAGTGCGTCCATAGCTACAAGACAAGTCTACTTCAACAAAAGACTTGAGCATGCGCCGGGCAGTAACAATCTGTCTTTGCTCCTGTCTTTTCGAACATAACATTTTGCATTTTTTTGTTGTTTGATATTGTTCAACTTCCATTCGATCGGGACATTTACCGCATCGATCTTCTGCTTTTCGTCTTATTTAATCCATGCGTGTCTATAGATGTATTAGTACCTTTATATCGTATCTAAAGTGTTTTGAATTGTAGATAATAGAGTAACATTACAAAAGACAAAATTATTACACAAAACATCTTCAACAAACTTCATAGAAACTTCGTTTAAATTCTATTTCCAAAATGGCTGCATCTGACAAAGATACAATGACAACCATTGATCTTACTAACAACGTATGTACATTGTTTTATGCACTTATAACTAGTCAAATAAATTGTTTTTTTTGTAGTTCAATGATGTGGAATGGTTTGACGCAGTCTTTGATATACTTGATGAAGAAGGTGATGAAGATCGAGATGATATTTTAGAAGAATACAACGAAGATTTTGATTTTGACATTAGAAATAAAATTTTTAATGAAGATATGATTGAATGCGTAGAGCCAAAATTCATGATGGCGAATATGGATCCTGATAGAAAAGTAAACTATACATTTCTTTATTAATTCTACGTCGGTACCTTTCTATTCTGATGAATGCTCATGTATACGTTTTAGATTCGGTACGAGGAAATTATTCCACAAAAATTTAAACAAATATTAGCAAATAATGAAGAACGACAACGGAACGTCGAGGAAAATCCGTTGACGAGTGATGAAAATCAAGGAAAAAGCATACCATCGACACAAAGTATGCCATCGAAACCGCTACGATCATGGGATGATGACTACGTCGACAGCGAACAAGAAGAAGAAGAAGAAGAAGAAGACAACTACCCAATATCAAATTATGATGAAAGATTAAATGAGATGTTTGAAAAAGTAATGCTCGATCATTTAAGCGGAACGACAACAACGCTATCGATCCAAATGCTACGAGAATTAGCTATGTTACAACATGAAGTGGCAAAAATAAAGCTCCAGAAGAAACTATGGAACATCTATTTGAAAGCAGGTACAGGTCAATGGGATACACCGGAAAGCTTGCAGACAAATGTCGATCGAGGCGTATGGCCCATACCTATTCAAAACATGATCAAGTTCCGGTTGAGTGAATCGAAGACTAGTGTAACGAAGAATGAACGCGAACTTGGAAAAATCATTGTGTGCGAACATTTACAAGTATTGGATGAAAAATTGCAACATATTCTTGCAACCTATAATACAAAGAAAGCACAATCAATTGGTGTTACTGATGAAATAGAGAAACTTATTGAAAATTTTATTACACGATACAGTTTAGTCTCCTATCAAATGAAATTAAACTATGAATTTACAACACTATTATATGATTACGATGATCAACTACTTGAACGTACTTATTTACAAATGAAACCAACCGATTACCAAGTAGGCTTTCTCTTTCTCCAAGATAGTCTGTTTTATCTTCTTCACCGTTCTGTTTAGATTCAAGTTGCACAACGTCTCTCTGACTTCAGATATGCTTATGTACTAGCGAAGCAAGATTTAATCGAATTAAAACAACACATTCTTTGCCAGCGAGTCACACAATCGATTCACGCCAATGTATTTGCTTGTGTATCAAACTCAAATTCGGATTCGATCAATGATGCCAGTATTTTTCAACAACAACTTGATCGAGAAGCAAAAATCTTACAAGAAAAAATGACTGATCACATGACTGAATTGATTGTTGAAGCAGAAAAGAAAATTGTCAACTGTCGCAACGTATTGAATGAAGAAATTCATCGTATTTCCATTATGGAAACAAATACAAATGAAAGCTTTCCGGAAAAATTAATGACAATTATTGGCCGACGAATCAATATTATCAACAAGAAACTTGAGTATATATATAAGTTCAGATTCAATTATTTCTTACGACATCAATTCGATGACATCGATGATTCATTATCTTTAGTCAATGTTCGTTTTTCACCGTCACTTATTATCGATACCCCATTACATTTCTTTACAAACGAACAAATTAAATTCTTAAATCGTGGACCTACCTATGTTCCACCTTATCAAGTACATGTGTCCTCATTAAACACAACGTCGAATGAATATATTGAAAAAACATACAAGTTTTTACAACATCAGTTAACTATCCTTTATGATAAGTACAAAGTAAACATGGCTCAAAGTTTGTTTTTGAATAAACGAGTCAAAGATGCATATACAAACGCTTTTTCAATTACATTACCAAGATCTCTTCAACAACGTGCCTTCTATGAAAAACAATTGGTCGAATCCATTAAAGAACATTTAAAAGAAAACAATCTTATTTTACGACGAACAGCTGATCAATCGAATGTTTTCTATCTTGGCTTCCGACCTGAGTTTGAAAAGAAAGCGATCGACTTTATGAAGACAACAGATATGTTCGAACTTTGTGAAAGCGTTGATGATAACCATCTTCAAGCAACACGTGACTACTTAATGAAGAAGATCACATCTTTAAATATTGATTTTCAAGATATCTTACATGAAGATAAATACAAAGATATACTTGACAAAATCTGTATCAAGAAAGAGAAAGTGGAGCTACCGTATTTGTATTTTTTACCAGATATATCACAAGTAAGACAGATGTCTTTTTGTTTAAAATCTCTGTACGTTTATATTTGCTTATTCTTTCTACCTTTATAGAAACATAATCTTTGTGTAAAGCCAATGTTTGGAATAAAATATACTGAAACAACTCGATTAGCACAGTTCCTCGATGATCTTTTACGACCTGTTGTTCAAGGGGAGCTAGAATCGACGACATTCAGAAATCAAGCTGATTTTATTCGAAAATTTACTTATTACACAGAAGAAGCAAAGAAGAATCACCTGACCCCAACCACTAATTTTGTTGTCGTCACTATTTCCAATTTTTATCATATGGTGAACCATGATACCATGCTTGGTACGTTGAGAGATTTCTTAACGGCACCATACCGCTTGTCAACGATACAAAATCTGCAGATTAGTAAAATTTATACGTTAACTTCTCTCTTTCTACACAATCATCGATTTTATTATGATCATAAAATCTATCGATTTGTCAAAGGTGCTCCAATGAATTACTCACTTACGGAAACATTAGCTTATGTCTATATTGCTGAATGGTTGAAATCACTATTCCGACACACTTCCTTAGAACAAGAATTTTGTGGACAGTAAGTAATGCATGTTTTAAATTTTTTTTTGTTTGTGATAAACTCACCAGTATCCCGTCTCGAACTATTTCCTTTTAGATATAAAAATCAATTGTTCTTCACGTGGAAAAAAACCTTTAGTGAATTTGTTGAAATGGTCAAAGAAATCGAAAGACGAAATGTTGCAATTCAAGTACAAATAAGCATGAATTCACAAGTTCAATTTATGGATGCTTACATTGAAAATAAAAAAGGTATCCTATACACTCGTGTTCAGCATGATTCAACAGTACAGAAGTATACGTTGCCTTACGTGATTGGAAGTTCAAGAGCACAACATAGTCATTGGTTGCGATCATCTTTAATTCGTGCTGTTCGTTATTGTACGTCAGTGGACGATTTCAATCGAGAACGTATCTATCTCGAAACGACTTGTTTAGCAAATGGTTATTCTTTAGAATTTGTGGAAAAACGCATCGATCATTTTTACCGTCATTTTGATGCTCTCTCCTTACGTACAGTATTGGATGAAAATGTCTATAAGAAACTTCGACATCGATTATTTAATTATATCAGCGAACAACGGCAGATATCGGAGAACAATCGAGAATTAGCAAAAAAAAATGAACGTGTTCGATTATCCTACTTACATGAATATGGTCCAAAAGAACAATTTAATCAAGAACTAAGAAAAACATTGTCGGCCAATCTTGATGCTTCAAAAGTGGCGCCGAAAAGTAACCCAAAGACTACGAAAAAAGCTGTAGTTAAGAAAGAAAAACCACTAGCTACAATATCAAAAAACAACCCAGTTAATGTACGCATCTCTACGAAAAATCAACATTCGTTAAACGCATTGTTAAGTGAACAAAAACCATCTCATCCTTTATTGAATCAGAAGGGTATATTTTTCTGATCATAGTCATTGAGATGTTCCGCTGTTTTATATACTTACTCTGAACATTTAAACCAACATTCTTGTCAAAACTCTGAAAAACATTCTAAATTTCAATAGTTTGTAGTTGTAGTGAATCGTGCATTCGATTTTATTTCATATTAATCATAATTTAGCTGTAGTTGTAGTGTATGTCAATAAATCGATAACCTATATTGAAGTGTTCATTTCTTCTTTCAATTCATTTCATATTCAGTCAGTTCTATGTACGTTTTACTTTTCAGATATACTCATTTAAAGCAATACCAATGTTCTTCTTTACTACGATTACTTACTGTACGATAACAATAACTGGAAAGCAGATCGAACTCCTCTCGCCATTCAGATGAATACAATCAACTCGGTTGTACATCATTTCAATGCGATCGGAACCAAAGGAAAAAATGATGCTTCAAGTAAAGTATACAACGCCTATTTACTTGCAATTGTACTGCTATTACTTTTTGCTTTAAATTAGTATTCCCTTTTGCTTTAGAATTATTTTTTCTCTTAAGTTTCTTGCTCATGATATATTGAAGACGATTTATCGTTCACATTTGCCATTTAAACTGACACACAAACATACGATACTATTTCATTCCTTTCTAATATGGATTTATGCATACGTTAGCCTATCGTTTTAAATTTGTTAGATGTCGTCTACGATTTATATTATTCTGTCCTAACCGATTGTAATTCTTTCCATAGATTCATCATGTAAACATTGGGTGACGATGTACCTTCGAATATCAATGTCCCAATATGTACTAATGAGTACACAGTAAGAATTTAACAACACAACTTAGGCAAGTGAATCATTACCTTTATTCCAACTAGATCTTTATTTTTTCTTCCTACTGTTGCTCTTATTTTATTCTATGTTTCAGGAAAATGAACGAAATTGTTACATAGACAGTCTGTGATACATCGGACGCAACAGTACAACTGATTATAGCGTGGAAAAATAACAACAAATTATTGAACATTGCACAAAAATCATACATAATAGGATTTAAACGATCGTAAACCAGCATCCTCGGCCGATGATCGCTTTTTGAAACATTGTACTTATACTGAAGTTTCCAGATACAGGAAAAGGATAGCATGCTATAAAATGAATAAGGGAAATATTCAGATTTCTCTGTATCTTTCGTCTATGACTGAAACCGGTCAACTTTACAATAAGTCGACAAAGAACAAATAATTTTTATATTCTTACCTTAGATACCGTCTTTGGTTCTTTCGACAATAGACATTCTAGTTTCCATGACTACTTCGCCTATCTTTTCTTTTTCTTTTTAAGATTTTTTGTCTAACCAAATGAAGAATCAAATGAACAAAACAAATCACGATTTGCTTTCAAATAAGGATCCAATTTTATCGACTTCTCTACAAGGAATGCGAGCTGCGACGATTTCATCATCACAGGAGTTACGAAAAAATTCATATCATCCAAAAATTGACACTTTTTTAAGTCGATGGCGCCAATTACAAGAAGAAAAAAATCAATGTCAAAAGCAACAGGAACAAAACATCCAACAGCTCGATCAGAAACCACAAGAACAATGGCAACGAGATGATTTCGATCGACTTATAGAAGAAGATCTTGAAAATCAATTAAAAGAATTGGAACGTCAAGAAGATGAGCAATATAGATTATTGGAACAATCACTTGAGGAAGAACTAAGAACAGAACAATGTGGTGTTTCTATTCAATCATTCCAACATGACTTTTCGAAAGAATTACATCACATGGCCACATTAATACAATCCGAAGAAAACGAACAACTACAACAATATGATACCGTGTTGAAAGCATTGGAAAAATATAAACAATATGATATATTGAAAAAATTCGAAACTGATTTTCACTTATATACAAAAGTAAATATCGACATATAGAATACGATTCGCACGTTTTTCTTTTCTTCTCTAGAAGCCATTGGGCCAATGCGCAACACGTTCTTATCAAACACATGGAAAAGAACAATTCTTTCGTTTATGCCAACAGAAAGAGAGTAAGAGATAAAAATAAATCATTATAGTTTCTTTTTTTTTATACTTTACTTTCTCTCTTTCTCTTACAGTGATACAACGGAAACTAAAAATAATCGAAGAAAATCAGAAGAAAACGAAGAAAATTATTCGTCTTCTCGATTCATACACAAAACCGAAGAAGTACAACTTTTCCTTTTGGAAACAATTCAACAGAAAATGAATCATATTCATTGATTATGCACTATTGATATCATTGAGCTCGGAAACACAATGTCGACTTAGTCAATTTTCTTTGAACTGACTCTTTGCATTCTTTGTTTTGTTCATATGACATGAAATCGTTTTTTTTTGAGACTGTAAATATTAAATGTTAGCTGAAAACATGTCGTCACTTGTTAAGTATAGTGTTCTACTTATCTTTTTCTTTTTTTGTTGTAAAAATAATCTCTAGTTTAATATTATTCTTCCATCATAGATTGAGTAGTGAACTTCACAAATAGTCTTGATCTCTCTGGGATGACTAATACAAACAACTGTCTAAATGTGAGTCCAAACAAGTGAATACTTTTTGAACCACTCTCATAGTTAAACATACATTTTATCCTTTTCTGGTTTAACCGTTTATGAAATCTTTCTTATGTTTAATCATTTGTTTTTGTAGATTATGATGACATACAATCCACATGAAATCGAATATCATATCGATGAGTTTACTATTAATATTTGGTCTTTTTAAATTGACTGTGGTGACCACTCTTATCCTCCTACTTATACTCTAATCGATCTCCATAATGCTATATACTACTCTTTTGCAACTATAACAATGCTTTGCCACTGAAAAGGAACTACGATTTTGGATGGACTCAAACAATACGCATCTCTGGTTATGGTATGGTGATTCTGGAAGAGACGTCAAGTTAATCATTTCACTGGTATAGGTAATCATATGATAAGTCATGACACAAATCAACTAGTAAGTCATTGATCATTTATCTCCTATGCAGACCTATAAATATAGATGGAAGTATATGTGTTCTGAAGATTTCTTACAGCACAAGGAATCACGGATCAACAATGAAGTGGTTTAACATCAGCGAACATACAACATGAAATGATCGCTTTTTTTGGGCATTGGTTCACTATAGGAAATCCTATTCGGAAACGTAACTTACTATACTACGTATTTTTTTCTTTCTTTCATGTCACATCAATTGACATCGCGTCATGCTTTCAATTGCTAATCGATGGAATCTACCAAAGAAATAGCATAGAGTGGAAGATTAAGGTACATGACTTTTGTTGAAGAGAAAAATAGGAGATTCATGAAAACTTTTCCGAAGATACCTTGTCTCAGGTGTTTTTCATTTGTGCTACCGTATAATGTTCAGCGTGAAGAAAAAAAAAACGTGTAACTGTACCACTACTTTTGTACGTCTTGTCTTTCTGTTTATAATGTAGCGTCGCAATTCTTTTTACATAGTGAAATGCTGGTCGCGTCGATGATTATTCTCCCTTTTAGATATTACAATATTAAAAAGTCTTCACTCATGAAAAATGTCAACACCCTATCTTAACGTAACTGACACTATCGAACATACAAGTACTGCTGAAATACAACAAGTAAGATTGAAAAAAACATAGTCATTTTAATTCCTTTTTTGTTATTGTAGGGTGGAAATGTGTCAGTCAACTATGAGCCACATTACATCTCGAATACTGCTCGCGATATGAATACAAATGTGATGGATACAGTGACTTGTGATGTAGAGAATATCACTGCTAGAATATCTGAAGTCGAGGATCAAATGAATAAAGAGAATAATGCTGAAGAAAGTAACTGTAATGATATTCAAGTGACGAGTAGATATGAACATCCATTGCAATATACAGTCGTCACTGCTCAAACCACCCAACATATAACTAAAGTAGAATGAATTTCATTTACATTGCATCCATTTCTATGAATATTTTCTTCTTTAGATAATATCAGAAGAAATGCATACATCACAAAAATTCAGTCAATTATTCACTTCGGCCAACGAGCAACAAAAGAAAAAAGATGACCCGACACGACGAAATCCAACCGTTTCCTATTCAGAACTCAATCTACGACAATTGATTGGATTTGACATCGATAAAGTTCCTCAATATTTAAATCATACGAATGATTCCTTTCAGAAAATCATTCATTCCATACGACCAACAATGACAGTCAATCGTCTTGAAGAATTACGACATATTGCTATTCTTATGTATAAACTTTTCTTACTCGAAAAATTAGAATTGTTGTGGACAATGTATCGACGATCTGGCACAGGTAATCTTGAATTATCGACACCGATAGAACAAATGAATAGAAATATTTGGCCAAAGGAAGTGCGAACACGCATAGAACTTATTCACAATAAACATATCTCGAACAATAACCTGTACTTGACATTTGTTGAGCAATGTCTAGGAAAATTGTATGAGAAAAATGAAGAATGCCAACGACAATTACGATATCGTACGGGTCATCTTGTCGATTATACATGGGCTATGGAAGAAACAATCAAAAAATTTGTACAACAAGGATTTATGTATCAAAGTGTTGAATATGCCTGTCAAATAGCACTGGTACAATATAATTATAGAGAAGCAATGGCAAAACGACAATTTTTACATGAAAATCCGAATCAAAATCAGGTAAGCTATATTGTGGTAAATCACTGTTCATAATAACTCTACATTTGTTTTTCATTTGACTAGATAAAATTATTCAAATATCTTTCTACACTAAAATATCAGGAAGCTATCACAAGACATCAATTTACTACATTGAAACAAGATATCATTCAGGATTTGAAACCAATCTCATTTCGACATCAATTGATTCAAAAGTTTCCTAACATCGGTTCATTTATGCATACAACTCTCCAAACAAAGTTCACTCAACAATTGATAAATACTACTGAAACAATAAGAGTGAATATGTTAAAGCTTTCGCTAGAGATATCTGAAGGACAAATGCGTCACTATCAAAAACAATACAATATGCAAATGGATGAGTTGTGGCGCAAACAGAAAATACTCACATCCAATGAACGATTTACTCCTGCAATGCTTCATTTCATGGGAGAACGTTTAGCGTATATCGATGCACGTCTCGAATGTATCTACAACTTAAAAAGACAATTGTGTAAAATTAAACAGAAATACTAGATTCCTCGACATTTTCTCTTGTATTGTGTTATTAAATTTCATATCCAATGAGTTCTTTGTTTTTTGCTGTTCCCTAGTCATGTTCTTCTTCATCAATGCAATTATCATCTTCTCTCTATATATACTGTAGTAATATTATCTTTTTGGTGCATCTGTTTGTTATGTTTCAGATAAATACCACATTCGATTCATCTCTCTCATGGATAATGACTATGCAATAACAATCCCGACTATCATTATATTTTCCATACACAATCAACTCGTTCAGCCGAAACAAAGAGGAAAACGTTCTCATGGCAATCGAAAACTCAATCAGAAATGGTCGTACAAAAACAATGGTAAGAGACGATGAGTTTGAGAATTGGATGCCCCTCGAACTGGGAATGCTTTTGTGCTTTTTTTCTTTGAATCAGATAATTTCAAGGTACTGCATTCATGGAAATGTGACGGATTGTGGGACATCGAAACCCCCATACTACTCGACTTCAATTGGCACAAATACAACCACCTGTGACGTTACTAAAACCAACACCGCTTCCAAGTAAGACAACTTTTCTATTGATTGCATTTGCCAAGATGAAACTGTATTTTATAGATACGATCAAAGAAAAATCCAAAAGACTACGTCTTGTCAATTGATTTTCTCTAGAAATCTGACTACCACTTCTATCCTCTGTCTTATAATGATAGAACATAAGACACTTTTCTTGCTACTCTGATTAGCAAAATACATACAAATCAATGTGTCGTTGTTCTTTTCTCTCATGTTTTCTTTTGTCAGTTTGTGACATTTGTTTAGATAACGCTTATGTATCATAATTTTAATTGTATTCTTTTCTAGATAGACAAAAAACGAAGAGATAGTTCAATTATCTTCGACAATTCGAATCTTTTAATGAAATATGGAAAGTTAATTCTGATTTATTTGATTGTAATGAACTTTTTCTTTGAAAACTTATCTAGAATTCAATATTATTCACATTTTCTACGTATGATAATTAATTGATTTTGATTTTCTATTCTAGATGTTTTCTTACTTGGGCATCATCTGCAGGATGCCTCTTTAGATTACTTCGTAATCAAAAAAAAAACAAATTGATTTTATTTTGTTCAAGTGCTTCCTCGTGCGCATCTACAAAGTGTCTATTATGTCGACAGAACATATGTTGCTACACTTTTTGTGAACTATATCTCTATATACACAAACTATCTTCTGTTTATTTATGTATCCATGTATGAATATCAATCGCATGTATATGGTAGATGAAGGTAACTCTGTTAATGGCCAGTCAACTTCTATTCATCGGAATTGTAGTATTTACTGTCACTAATATGTACAATGCTTTCTGTTTCATTTTTCTTTTTTTTTTTGGAATGAGAAAGCAATCGACAAACCCTACTCAGTTATACCTATGCTCACCATTCTCAGATTTTTCTAAGTAATTCGTACACCATCCCTGGTTCTGTGTTGTGTGAAAGAGAAATGGATTCATACAGAAATGAGACATAAGATAAATGTTATGTATAACTGCTCTATTGTTTCCTTTCTTGGACGTAAAGAGAAATTTTAGGAGATGTTAGTCCTGTTTCAATTTTCCAAACTTCCTCTTTCAAAAACATTCATCTTTTTACTGGTGATGTTGTGCCCATGAATGTCAATATTCTTTTAGATTCTTGAATTTATTCAAACATAGACATGTCTTCAATCAACTGCTCCGTTGTCGAATCATATCAACGATCTGAAATGGAAGATGAAGAAGTTCTAACAAATGCTATTGAACGATTAATCGATGAATTTTTATCTAAACCTGGTCGACGTCAACCTTACAAGAGTTTTTTTCGTTGGACCATCGCTAATCGTACTATACCACGTTACCATGTGGTACTCAAAATTGATCAAGATTCTCCATCCACCTCGTAAATAGGATGTGTATCAACATCGACAACTGCTCAACATACTCTACTTACGAATTCTTATTCATTCCTCTTTCTCTTATGTGTGCGTATCTCTTTTATTGTAACAAACATTATCGAACCAATTATTAGGTCTTCCCTAACTTGTTTAATTGTGTGTCTGTGTGTGTCTAAGTGCAACTTGTACGTTATATCAACACAACTACTGATTTAGTGTTTTTTTCTTTTCTTCTATTCATATTCAATAAATTTCTTTTACCGTCTCGATTTGTTTTTCTTCCGTCATATTCACTACTCACAAAGCAATGCTCTTCTAACATTTTTCTTTTCTAGATGAAAAACAAATGA
The DNA here is from genome assembly GCA_905250075.1 of Rotaria sp. Silwood1. Taxonomy (NCBI): domain Eukaryota; kingdom Metazoa; phylum Rotifera; class Eurotatoria; order Philodinida; family Philodinidae; genus Rotaria; species Rotaria sp. Silwood1. The sequence continues at coordinate 29,941 of CAJNOP010001364.1, forward strand.
TCCAGTTTTAATCCATCTCATCATCCACCGCTTGATGTCGAATGTACTGTCACCATAATTACGGAACATTCTAATAATCTTCTGCTTTACTTAATTCAACACTCAATCTTTGTAATATGGTATTCCAATTCACCATTTGTTGACATTCAATTTCTCCGCAAACCTAGAATCAAGTTCAGTTAAGGTAAATTACTGAAAAAGGATAATTTCTTTTGTAACTTTCTTATGCTCTCATTATATTTCATTAGCAAATAAACGGCGCACCAGTCTCACTCAGAATAAGAGCGTAAAGGTACCAGTAGTGAGTAAAACAGAATTGCTGACAAGTAGAATAAAACATTTGCCTTCAATATCTGAGAATCTTGCCTTGTTAGCTATACGAATCACAATCCGCACCTACTTTTTTTATGTGTATTTTCTCAATCCTTTTCCATCGGTTTCTCTATCTCTCTCTCTCTCTCTGAAAGCAACTTTCACTTTAAAATCGCTTCCTATGGTTCTCATTTAACTTGCAAAAATTCATTGTTACTATTCTCAATGTCTTTAGAAAACTTCTCAGCAGAATGAAAACGGGTCGTGCTAACTACGACATACCCCGAAAATGGCTCCATGTTACAGGTTTGCTACTTTTGGAAATAGACTATCTTGGGAGTCTGTATCAAAGTATGATATTTTTCAGTCACTAACGTTTATGAAATCAACTGGGACGGTTTTTTTCGCTTCAGGAAAACTTTGGCGATCAACAATGGCATGAAATCCATTATGTACATTTAAAAAAAAACCTGAATAATGAAAACCATATCTACCGTGGAAGAAATGGCTCATTTTTACATACGCAAATGCAAGCGACCAGCAAACAAAAATGAAACAACTTACCAAACTACTCACTTTTCATCCGATGGCCAATGCTATTGATTACCATCCAACTACTATGATAGATCTCGATCAAGAAAACTCCAAACGAGCACTGCACGTTTTTCGATACCAAATAATATTCTTCATTGAACTATAAGACTCGTGCTTTAAGAAAGCGAATCACCCACAATGTCTTATTTCTTTTTTTGCGAAACGTTTCTTAGAGATTAAACCCTTGATTTTATTGCTTCATTTTCTATTTCAGATAGAATCTTCCAAAAACCAACTACAAGTAGTAAATTAAGAAGAAAGTTTCAATACCTCTTATTTATTACATATGGATTCTGTTACTATCGATTTAAATCGTGCAGAAAGGGCTACTTCTTTCTTGACTAACAATGAACAAGAAAGATATAAACCGATAACATTACCAGATAGAAATAATGGACGATATGCTTACTTGCCAATATTTCCAACCAAGTCTGTCGGCGTAAATGACTATTTACTTTTGGCTAATATACCAGGTTCGTCTTTTGACATGTTTCTACTCTTAAACTGTTATTTGATTGTTGCGATTCTTTTTGCTAGTTACTCATCTTGCACCGAATGAAATCGCTCGCCGTCAACAAGGACCACACACATGCGATGCACTCATCTTAATGAATATGTACAACTACGGCGATACATTCAGTTTGTCTGAACAAGACGTCGAAGAACTAGCCATACGATTAAACGTAGAAAAGTCAATTATTACTTTCAATGCTGATCGACTTCGTGTCATCTGTTATACTCTTCTGGCTTTCCATGAATCATTTCGCCGAAATGTTCTATGTATGGCTGATGTTGCCTTAAAAGAACCAACTTTGAATTCGAAACAAATGGCTATACTATTAGAATTCTATTTACAAATAGACGGTTCGTTAGCATAGTAACAAATCTTGTTATAGTTTTATATATTTTAATATTTTTCAGTTGATCTATTCTACATGAAAACCTGTTCGTATCGAGGAGCTATACCTCACTCAACAACTGAAGGTCTCTTCTGCGGAAAAGATGAACCTCAAGCAAGATATTGTGTAGTTCCATGTGGCAATCTATTTTGTTTATGTTGCTATCCAAAAAATAGTTACAAGAAAAATGAATCATGGCCAGTTATTGATTTCGTTTCAAGTTCAATGCATCAGTTTGTTAACGGATATACGACCTATCTCAATTGTCCAGCTGTAAGTTCTTATCTCATATTGAATCGTCATTGATAGACGATAAGTGAAATTTAGACATGTACGACAACAAATATCGTCTATGCTATGACATGCCCATGTGGTCATTATGATTATGTCGATTCAACAACAGAAACATTGTCAAATGCTATGGCTTGTAAGTATTCAAGCTATTGTGAAGTGCTGTTCATTTGTATATTTTGATTTCGCTTCATATGATATAGATCATCGAGAACATGGCAATCGCATTGTACATGAAACATTGACTGGTAGTCGTCTGTTTCGAGGATCATTATTCGATAATGACGAGGAAGAGTAATTCTAGACATATAATAGTTTGTTCGACTACGTTTCAGTTTTCTTTTTAATATTCTAGAAAAGAATTGGCAAATAAGATGCGTCTCTATCAACATTCAGCTCGATGTCCGATCGCACTTCGTACATTTCTCGATTGTAATCCTAACTATTGGTGTTTTGTTCCTCTACATTGTGACGAAGCACTGTCAGAAAATGCTGCTTATTTCCAAAAAAATCCCATTGGAGATCCAGAATTGGTTTATAGGACGGAAATGACTTCTGCAGCAAATCAACGAGTAGATCATTATCTACAACATGTACCATTGGAACCTAATGGCTATGTCTTTTCATATCGACAAGTACAAAAACAGCGTTTATTCTTTCAACATTTTGTCTGCTCTGCTATTCATCACCTACCCTACCATGCAATAGATTTATATAAAATGGCCATTATTGCTGTTTGTAAGTGAATCTATCTTAGCTAGTCTTTTGTCTATTGTACTTTTCGATTGTTTTAGTGCCTGATGATCGCTCGATTCTATTACGATATTTGATCGAAACATTGTTCATTATTCATGGTGAAACTAAATTAAACATGATTTGTCCAATTGGTGGTGATGTTATGCAACGTTATGGTCACCCATATCACCTTGTTTGGTGTGCTAATTTGAATCGTCTACCGATGGTAACGTCAACTTTCATTGAATGACATTTCAAAGTGCCAGAATAACTATAACAAATTTTCATTTTTTTTCTTGAACGTAGACACTATTGATTGTAGAATAGAATAGAGTTAATCTGTTGTATTGGTAATGTGTACGTGTGCGTGTATATGAAATAGTCAAGTAGTAAAATGAACAAAAAAGTAGATGTTCACATGTTCTATTATTATCCTTCTTTACTATTCTATTGTAGATGTGTATTATAGTTGAAGTATATTGACTAAAAGTTCAATTCAACTCGACAAAATCAATATAGCCCGCTCTCAAATTATGAAACATTAGAATCAAATGACTATAGAATCAGCATATATCGAATTTATCACAGAATTCCAAAACTGATATAAAACATATTCATGTGTATAAAAATGGTTAATATGTCACGGAGCAACCTACAAACAAATTATAAAACGATATCAACAATAAAATGGTATCCTTAATTATTCATTAGACTTCAATCTACATATATCAATAAGAAATTACTAGTCGTTGATTAAATTGCTTCATCATCACTACATCAATGTTTACTTCCTGTTCGTCCACGTTTCTTCGATCCAATATTCATTTTTACGGAAGATTTATTAAAGTGTGGCAAACTCATTTTCTTCTTATTGCTTATTGTTAGCATATGTTCTTTATGTTTCATTTTTCATTGAAGTCTTTTCGATATAAATGCGTGTTTTTTTTAAGACGCAACAACCAAAGAATACATGTGTTCTATAATTGTCTCTTTCTATTTTCATTTTAGATTTCTTTTAATTACCTATCAACGATACATTAGCCAATGTTTCCTGTGTTTCCTCACGACGACAAATACATGCCTGTAAGTTAACACCAGTGGTACCCCAAAATAACGTTCTATGCAACTAAGAAACAAAGAAAATTTTCATTATTTAGGAAAGATATGATAGAAGAGACAAACCAAATTCAGTAACTGCGAACAATCCATTTTCGATAAATTCAGACCAATACAAATTCCGCATCACTGTGCTGGATTTAGTAAACAGCACAGATTTTTGTCTCCTGCTTGGCCTATATACTGTAGCCGTCATTGGTATATATATACTAGTATCGAATTTCATTTCAGACTTTTGCATGAAAGAAAAACCAAGGGAATCAAATGAAAAGTCTTCGAAAAAGAAATCAACTGCACAAGGTAAAGTTTCATTGGTAAGATAAAGCGACAAGTGATTTGAAAAACTTCAATAACTCATCAACACTTTTTATTATAATCATTTAGATCGTCGAAGTGTGATATACACATTCTAACTCGAACAATAACTTTCTATTACAATAGCTTAATCTGTAGTATCTTTTTTTTTTTGTCTCATGTACTTTACCGTTGCAACTCAACCTCATACCTATAGTTCAAAACTGATTTCAATATAAAATTGACTAATAAATAATTCTCATTTAACAAACT
>CAJNOP010001365.1:0-34381 GCA_905250075.1 Rotaria sp. Silwood1
TAAATCGAAACTGTTTAATTTGTGGTAAAATATCAATAAGAAACATTCCCCATTCATATCCATTTAAATAGATACTCAATGTTTCAAGTGTCAAATAAGATAAATTTTTTAGATTCTGAAAAAAGATATTTCATTGAGTCACTTGAACCTAAATATATTAATTTCAATGATATAATTGATGAAAAAATATTTCTTAATTCTTCATTTTGTAATTGACACGAAATAGTTGTATAAAGTTGTCGAAGATGAGGTGTACATTGTAATAAATAAGATAGATTATTTAAATCACATTTGATATTTTTCATGATAAGATATTTGATTGATTCTGATATTATTGTACTTGCAATGAAAACATTATTATCTGGATGAAAACAATCAAGATTACAATAAATAAGTTTTGAAATATTCCAAATATTGTTCATTAAGAAGCGATTGTCTTTTTCTTCACAATGAAAATAACATTTAATTATGTAAAGATGTGTCAATTGTCGAAGATGACGACATTGAAATATTATTTGATTTAATATATTGATCGAAGAAATAGAATAAAGTGAAAGTGATTGTAAATATTTGAATTGATCTAAAGTATAACCATGAGACAAAAATAATTCAGGTAAATGAGGCGTCTCATCATTATCGGAAAGATAAAATGAAATTATTCGATCAACAATCAATGGAAGATAATGTTCACAGACATATTCAAAATCATACTTGGATATAGATTGAAAATTAAGACGATAGTGTCGAAAATGAATAAAGACTAATTTGTTAAAACGGCTATTGAGACTATTAAAGGCATGAAGAAGATAAATTAAGTTAAAATGTTCAAATAAATCTAATCATAACTCGTTGGGCAAGTCTTCAAACTTCATCTTTCTTTTCAATTATAATAGGACAACATAGGTGAGTCGTCGATTTGTTTTTTTTCATAAATGAAAGAAATAAACGTGCCACGTTCTTTTTTTCTCATCGATTATTTTACAATGTTTCATTTGTTACTGTGTCAACAAAGAACTTTTCTGTAGCTATGACTCATAATCTTATTTCACTTAACATCTTCATTTTTCAAAATCAGAGGGTGCACGGATTAAGAGAATATCAATTCCCAAACTCATAATCACACCCCCATGGCACTGTCAAACACTCTATTGTCCTTTTATGATCAATCCATAGGAATCTATGTCAATCTTATTATCGTATTAAACTATCTAATTTCGGTCTCGATGGTGTCATTTGTGTAGATTTTTTAGAAAACATTTAGTATTACTGAAACCGATGACATTGATATGTATTAGATCTCGGAACGGGAGTGATTAGTCGATTACTCAATCTTTATACCCTTACAAATGTTTTCAGCCAGGGTGTTGGTGTCGGTATGTATGGGTTTCTAGTTGAAAGGAATACCGACACCCACTCAGCCACACCCACACTCTCAACCATATCCACACCCACATTGTAACTGTTATTAAAATCGTACGGATAATTTATGCGTCTAAAACTTGCATGATTTTCAAAGATTAACTTCTCATTTCATATGCACTCAGTCAATAACATTGGTTTTTTTATTATAAATACTAGGTGATGTGATGATTCTTTTGATATTCAAAAAACCTTAAAGAGTCTTTATTTTGACTAAGTTTGACCAAAAAAAGAAATCGCACGGACAATTTTTGCTGCGACTGTATTATTTCAAATTATTGAATTCCTTATTTTGAATAATTCGACAAAACAAAAACAAGACAAACATCAATGAAAACAATTTTAAATTTTCTGTTCATCTCATCATATTGATGAATTCAGTGAAGCCAAAATAATATCATCTTTTGTTCAAATTTGCTTTGAAATCGTCAACTAATTTTTGTGCCAACGGTTTAGAAATCTTATGGTAAAGTTGTAAATGCTTTTTCAATACACGAAGTGGAAGTGAACGACGTTGACATGGTACGTTTTCTACATTTTGTCGACTATATTGTGTTGAATTAATTCGTCCATTAAAAAAGGGACATGACACTTTATAAAAATGGTCAATTACACCTTCATTTTCATCAAATAATTTTGTAGTCCCAGGATCTCGATTATTGACAACAGCTCTTACTAAATGTTGAGCATAAAATTTTTTTAATTGATGTTTATAAATGAAATGATAATATAAGCCAATTCGACGATTGTTTCCATGCTCACAAAGTTCAATAGAATGATTTGTTTGAGTAAGACCATATGCTCCATCAAATGTTAATGGACATTCATCAAAAATATTTCTAATAGATTTTACGTTATGTTTCTTTTGTTTTTCATTTACATGTTGATTCTGGAAAGAAAACCATAATGCATGTTTAAGTATCATGCAGGATTCATTTCATTGAAAATGAAACTAATTTAGACATATACAACGAAATAAGTTTATAATATGTATCGTATAATGTCGACTTGAATACAAAAAAGTATAACAAGATCATGAAGGATGAAATATAATATTCACACAAACTGAATTAATTCAGAAATTTACTTTTCTACATAACCTTTATTGAATGCAATGTCTTTATTTAATTTGTTGCTGATACTTTTCTAATTTAATCATCTCTTGTCATCGGGTTTAAAGTGAAATTTCCCTGAGAAACATCATGTTCATGATTCCTAATTAACAGAAAAGTTTTGAAACAGATCTCTTAAATGCCAAAAAGCTTACCAATTAGAATCAGTTGTGGACACAAGTATCCGGGTAGATACCGTGCAATAGAATGTATAAACAATTATTTCGAGCACCAACAAACAAAAACAACTAATCTAATTTTCAGACGATCTCGTTTTTTTCATCATAATACAAAAGAAAAACTTTTGAATTCCGTCTGAATTCGATTCGTCGACTCAAATCGTTTCGGAACTTTTATATAGTGACGCCTATTTAAAACATGTTTTGTAGTGTTTCATCTAGGTAACGTAGTTACACTGCTATGTCTAATAAATATTTAGATATGACATAGCAATAGTTGATATTTCAATTTAAAAACTGACTTTATCAACTCTTCTATGGATATAATTCTTTTTACCTTTATAGATTTTGTTGTTTCACTATACGAAAGAAAAATATGCAATCAATTTCGGATCTTTGTCTAATAAAAAAAAAAGAAGAAACTTACTTAAATAAATTAGTGTCAATGACATTATGATTGATATGCATTGAATATCTATCATCTTAAATCAAGCATGTTTATTTTTATTTTTAAAGTTAAAGAAACGTTAACTTACCTTTCGTGTTTTTACATTCTTCCACTGCATTATAAACATACAAAGAAAAAAATTCTTTTTTTTTCTATCATACGAGGGAACTACACGAATTGATCTTCACTATTTGAACTCATATGAAGTCAACAACAAAAATTCACTAAGAGTGAAAAAGCTTGAAAGGGATCGCGTTCATCAGTCACTTTAGTGAATTTTCGACTCATCTTTCGGTATTTATTCAAAATCAAAAATAACCAAATTTCGTCCATTAATCGATTTAATAATCTGGAATCTGCAGCGAAAAACTTCAATAAATAGGCACTTGTCAAAATCAAATATACTTGGATATGTAATATCTCGATAAATTGACGTCCTTTTCTTAACTAAAACTTTCAGACTATTCCAAGGATCATCAGATTTATGTCTATGGACACTTACAGATCGAAAATTCAGTAAAGAAAGTCATAATTTGGATTGTTAACTAAGAAAATTTTCATTCATCTTACCATATGAATTCACTTTTTTCTCATTACATTTGCAAATACAAGAACAAGATCGACTTTCTATTAATGATGATTCGACTTTCAATACGGTTTCTATAATAAAAAATAAAATAAAAAATGATTATCTCATTAATTTTTTACCTGAAAGATTTAATGTTATTGTTTGATTGATTTTTTCGAAAATATTTTGTAGTTCATCAATTGAACTATTAGGTATATCAAGAAGTTTTTTTGCTTGTTCAATCAAGTTTTGATCGCGTGCAATAATTAATAGTTTTTCTTCAACAATTTCTTTAAATGTAGTTATAACTGTATTTAATTCATTACGAAGATTATCTAATCGTTGTTTATTTTGTTTTGTTATTTCAACATGTTGAATTAAATGATGTAAACAAACAAGACGTAAACAACAATGACATTCATATAATGCTTTGATTTCATCATCACATGTTATATCAGTACATGAACCGATTTCAGGCATTTCTGAAAACAAAAAAAAAAGTACGAATATTAATATCTTCAGTATTCTTTAAGATGTGATAATTATCAGTACGGATGATATTTTTGAAATAATTGACTGACTAACAAATACATATATAAGAATCCTTTTTTTTGTATCGAATAAAATAGTTCGACTACTAACCAGTAGATACAGAGAATTAAATTCATTCATAGAACTTTACATAAAATGAAATGACCGTGAAAATTTCGTTTTAACCAAAATTTTTTCGAATGAATTATCACATGTTAGGAGAACATTATTGTCAACAGTTAAAGAAATAAAGATTTCAACAAATACTTCATGACTCTGTGAAAAAATCATAGGGAGAGTGTGGGTATGGGATACGATAAAATGAACCAACACCCATCGTGATCTTACTTTTCCGAATATCAATTGAATATGTGCAGAAAGTTTGTTCTTTGAAATTAGTGATCATTAATTAGACGTGCTCAACCTGTGAAAATGTACGCTTCGAAACGAACAATTGCTTCTTCCATATCCATTAGAAAATATCTGAATGTATGCTTGCTCTTCTTCAGAAATGTTAGATAAGAGAGCAGAACGTCACGTCGGCGTATGGATGATACTGATAGTATACTCGTTTTTTTGCAGCATAAAAAAAAACAGAGTAACCATGTGAAAGAGAAACGAAAATTTTCTACCATCACTACTGGTAAACATAATAGATAAACTGAAAGAAAAAGTCAGACACATAAGAAATATTTATTATAGAGAAAGGGAGGATGATTGTGAGAATGAAGAGACTCGTGTTTTATTGCAACTAATGACTGGTGAAATAAAAACAGAAATTGTTAAATATAAATCGATTAGATGGTAGTCCTTTTTGTTAACAAGACAAAGAAAATTCGATAGATCAGAAAAAGCATTTTGATTTCATCTATCTCGCATTTATAAATCTAGAAGTCTATCATTCTCGAAACTAGACAGTGGCGAATCAAGCATATCAGAAAAAAAAGAAATAGTTCACGAGCTTTATCATTGCCATGTAAACCAATTCAGAGCGACAGAAACAGGGTGTGAGTGTGGGATATCTATATAAAAAAAAATTGACTAAAAATCAGATTATTATCAATTATAATGGTACTATTATAATCTGATTTTAACCAGATTTTTCAGTCTTAAAGAAAGAATTTTTTTGATTTTAATCTTTTTTTAATCAATTAAAATAGATTAAAAAGGTGGTTAGCGCAGCTTCATTGGAGCTGAAATGTAGAACTCACATATCTTCTTTAGTTTCATTATACTAATGACAAAATAGCTAATGTTTAAATTCCCTAAAAGACGATAGTTCATTTCTAATGATAATCGATTGTCAGCAAATGCTGTCTTGGGTGTGGGTGCGGATGTGAATGTCGGTGCATCGGTATTCAACACTCACAACTACACGTAAACCCCACACCCATATTCACACCCTTTCTATCGCTAAGTTACCGACTTATTTTGAAATGAAAACCTATCTGAAACCAATAAATGCCTCACAAACTTCATTGTGTGAAAAACTTATTTCGATAGAGCTAGAAATGAAATAGTAAACCGGTAATTACTGGGAGAAAATAAGTCAAAACACCTGCCGTACCACCGTATATTGTAAAAAATCAATGCAATTTACGTTCGATTGATCTAAAATTCTCACTAATTATTTTACTATTTGTAATTTGTCGTTGACCATGGTGATGAATCATAATACAGAGTCGAATTAGCGCTAGTGGTTCTTCAAAGAAGCGGGTTTCTGCCTAGGAACCTTTAGTTTTTACAAATACAGAAATATGTTAAATCAAAACTCAGATGATATTATGATGTAGATGTGGGCGTACGAGTGAGTTCTCTCTTGGCGAACACTCTTACCCACACCCGCCAACAACAACATTTAAACAAGATGTTTGAGTTCAATGAGATTCTGTTAGAATACTCTGCTAGTAAATGTATTTTTTAGTTTAATAGTGTTCACAAGAATTCGTAGTGAAAATAAAAATGAAATGATGACGCGTGTACTAAAGAATCGTTGCAGTGAGATCATCTAAGTTCTTCAACACTAATTGTTGATTTTATAAGTTTTTTTTTTATTCTTAAAAAATTTCTGTTTGTTGAGAATCCGATTATTCTATATTTGTCAGAAAATACTAAATGACACATGGGTGAAGCACATCTCCAAACTTAACTCATCATTGATAAGATTATCAAATTTAGCAACATTAGAAGAATAATGACTAAATACATAAAACACGATGATTTTGTATAGAATTCGAGAAGATGAAATATTTTTGAAATTGGTTTTCTTATTCCTGTGTAAATGAATTCGCCTTTTAATTATTTATTTAACGCGGTAGAAAAAGAAATAGATGAAACATATGACTGTGATCATGTCAGATGATTTCAATTTCGTTGTTGTACGTCGTTCGTCGATTCAACAATGAATGTCGTTAAGAAAAATGTAAAAGAATGTTTCTTTCGCATCTATTTACTTACTGAAACAAGCAGTTATCCTTTTGTTATAAAGTCGTTCGACTAAATTCTTTGTAATGATGAGTTTTCGTTCGTTCAAATTTGATTAGTAAACATATTTTTCATCTATAACAACTCTATAAACGCTTTTTTTCATATTTTTAAACTCGTCCTACATTTTCTTTACTAAGACATAATAACACAATAGTAGATAAATCTTTCCATTGAATAAGTTTACAAAACATTTCTGAACAATTCAAAAAAGAGAGGCTCAACCTGAAAGTTTCAACGAAAATGAATATATTTTTTTCTTTTGAATTTTTTGAAAAATGCCTTGTTCTTAGTAAAATATTTCATTTAATTGGCCATAACTTTTTATGATTATGGCTATGGAGCCGAATTTTTTTTTGAAGGTTGTTTCAATCACGGTTGTGTGTATAGTTCATTGAAAGATCATATTTTATATAATATATAAATTTTTTCTATTGTAAAATTCATGTATATTAACAAACAAACAAAAAAAAACGAATAAATAAGAAAAATATTAGCACCAGAATATATATTTGTAAATGAGATTCAATAGAAAAGAAATTTTTTTTGATTTTAAGATGTTATTGGTTGAAATCTTTGCATATAAAAATGACAATTTGAACAATAAGTTTCAAGTTGATTTGTTTTTGAAAATCGTTTATAACAAAGAGAACATTCCATTAAACCAATAGGAATTTCCATAGATGATGATGATGGTGTATCAGAATCTGAATCTGATGTTGTTTGTTGTTGATGAATTTGTCTTAAAAATGAATGAATTAAATGTTCAGATGATGATTCATATATATCATTCGATGTTGGAACAATTAATGAAACATTATCAGAAAATTTAACATTTTTTTTTGGACGAGATAATCGTTTTGTTGATAAAAGTATTGATGATATTGTTGTATTATTATTATTATTATTTTTCTTTTTAATATTTTCTACAGATTGAAATGTTAAATTTATTCTATTATTTAATTCTTCTTGTTGAATTTTTCGTTTTTGTAATGAACGTATTCTTAATAATAAACTATTTTTTCTTGTTCGTGCATATATTGATAAATTATTAGTACGATTAATATTTAGATTAAGTATTTGATCAACAAGTAATAATGCTTGTTGACAAGATTCTAATGCAGATAAATAATTACTTGCACTTTCATATTTTAATGATTGTTCAAGATAATTTTCAATTGAAGCTAACATCATATCGACATGATTATCATCTAAATCTAAATTAACAAATTTTATTTTATATTTATTTCTAATGATACAATAGTTTGCAGATCCTAGTAGATTTATTTTTAACAAATATCACTGTTGAAAAATAGCTCCTAAAAGTTGTATGTTCGTTATACGAATAAGAACAATTAATTTAACATATTAATTGACAACACTATAACTACTATGTATAAGTAATAAAAAAAAAAAAAAATTCAAATAAGTATCACGGAACTATATGATCATAATTTTCATTATTTTTTTATTCGAAATACAATTATAAGTTAGTTTTAGTTTTTTCTTAATTTTATTATCTAAAACGTTTATGAATTTCATAAATAAAAAACTTTCTTATCTCCTATATTGATCTTTTCAATGGCAAAGACACTATTGGGAAATAAAATATCCTTTGATAGATATCAAATCTTTGAATGGAAAAAACAATAATCATTATTATCCTAATATTATATATATATATCTATTAGAATAAACATTTATATTGAACTAGAAATATCAATTAAATTAATTTCTACTTACTCATCATTTGTTCTGTTTGTTTAATTAAACTATCAATTTCAGTTTGTTCATTATCTACAAGACTATCTCTTGGACTATCATCACTTGATCCATCATTAATTCCACTACTTAAACCAGAATCACGTTGCGATGATGATGTTGATGAATCTCTACTGGATAATGTATCATCAAACTTTTGTTTTTGTGAAATTTGTTGTCGAACATGAATACGAGGTGATGATGTTAATGGAATAGATATTGATGATGTCATATCAGATAATGATTCTTTTTTTAATAATTGTTGTTGCATGACTTTAGCAACAGTTTCTTGATTAATATATGAAGAAGATGTTGTTGTTGTTGTTGTCGATGATTTTGGCATAAATAACATAGAAGAATTTAATGTTGCAAATGATGATATTTTCGAAAGATTTTCTAATGAATGTAATTCATGTTTAAATTTATTTTCATTTGTTTGAATTTGTTCTTGTTTTGACATTGAATATTTTATTGGTTCGAATATTTTATTATAAGGTATAACTACAAATTAAAAAAAAATAATAATACTTATCAATCGATGTTAGTACAATAAATGAAAAGACAAAAAAGAAATGAATAACAACAAGTTATACATTTGCCGTTCATCAATGTTCTATGTTTTTTTTTTCTTTCTCTGTCTCTCCTTCTTCTTCTTCTTCAACGTACGGATATCATCATATAATAAAAGCAATAGCTAGGCAAGATCTATTATTATGATTGTATAGACAGAACAAAATGTACTATTAATGATGCAATCATAATTTTTTAGTCTATCTTTCATGTTTTTTTTTTTTTTTTTGTATAATTAATTAATAAAAAAAAAAAAAAAAGTTTCTGTATTACTTTTTGCTTGAATCACAGTTCGTTTAAGTAATTGACTTATATCAACAGGATGTTGTTGAGAATTAGCAAAGATAAGAAGAAATGGTTGCAAATGAAAATCAATACATTTTCTTATAACAGCATTCCAATCTGTTGCTACTGTTATATTTCCATCAAAACAAAAGAGCCATTGAGATGTTTTATGTTCATAGGAAAAGAATACTTCAATCGTACTACCATAAAAACAAATGAGACCAATGAGATTAAGTTGTTTTATACGAGCATCACTTATAACAACGTCATAAAATAACTATAAAAAAAAAGGTATACGACAAAGAAATTTATTTAACAAAATATTATTATATTTACTTCTCGTAAATAAATAAATGGTTCAATAATTGAAATAAAATCTTCAACATCACTTGTAGTACATTGAAATGAATTCCAATGAATAGCAACAGAAACTATTAAATGAAAAACAACACAATCAATAGAGTATCAAATTCGATTAATCTTACTTAAATCTGGTGCATTAATTAATAATAAATCATCATTTAGATGATTACATTTTTTTTCTAATCGATCTAATGATGCAAGATAAAGAAGTTGACCAAATGATTTATATAAACATTTATTTTCATTTCGTTTTATCAATTGACTAATACAAGTAGAAAAAAAAAAGAGACATCAAAGTAAAATCCCAAATATTTCTCAATTTTTTTTGAAGCTTAACATTTTCATACCATATCGTTGTTGCATCTACCTGATAAACTTTTCGAGTAAATGTCGTTTTATTATTATCATTGCCAATACTTTCCTTTTGGTGAGAAAGACAATTGATATTGGCACATCGATGCTAAATATAAACATACAATCAATATATATATATATTCAATATAAAAGAACATATACCATTCGTATGAGATTCATCTGGTCAACATTATCATCGGAAAAAAAAATAAATCTGGAATAACCTTTTTTGTTTTTTTTGGTCTTCTTGTTTTATCAAAATTTGATGGTAGTGACTACTACAACTAAATCAACATGTATACATACATACATACATACATACGGATATCTCATCCATAAGCAAAGGTTAACATCAATTGACCGTCGGCGTATGATAACGTTCTTTTTTTTTTTCTACGTTCTTACCTTTGAATCAACGATGTACTTAATACAGGTATGTACAGAGAAAGCAAAAATAAAAATTATACACGAGTCTGTCACTCTCTTATTCAAATATTGAACATATATAGAATGTGAATAGACATTATTCAGGTGTACATATGAACATTTACTCACTTTTCCTTTTTTTCTTTCTAATTATTAAAATGTTTCGTAGACAACGCAAAAAAAACAAAAAAAAAAAAGATCATAATTAGCTTGTTAGTTTATTATTACAATATCATGTCACTTGCTCTATGATCAAATATGTTTTTTTAAATTACTCTATAGAAGTTATTCTTCTATACTTTTTGACATATGTCAAATCGGATGAACATTTTTGTTTGTGAAAAGTTCAATTAACTATTTAGATACGATGAGAAAGACACGAGATATTTGTTCAATCATAATGCCTATATACACATGTCAAGATTGATATCTTTCTATAATAGAAAATGGCGCCAATAACAACAACTAGAAGGCACGATCAAGAAATATTATGTAATATCAACATAGAATAATAATAATAATCATCATCATTCATGGCGTATGGGATAGTTCTGATTATCTATATACTATTGTAAAAGTTGTCACTTCATTGATTTCTGTACATTGTCTAACAAATAATAGAAAGAACAATACGAATTAAAAAGGGATTTATTGTGAATAGAAAAAGAGTAAGCGTGAAATCCTATACTGAATGAACAGTCTTGAATTGAATATCTAACCACTTCAATGGAGTATACATAAATGTAAGAAGCCTCATCGTAATCGCTTGCAGTCGAATCAATAGAAATTGTCAAGGAACTAACATTAGCTTGCCTACTTAGATCAGATTTCGTTTTTTTTTTTCTTTCCATTGCTTATTCTTTCTTTCATATGAATATACATATATATATATACAAGAGTGATTTCAAGGCTATGAGAATGTATAATTATGTAATATACTCGTTGATCAACAAACAACTATAAATATAAATATAAAAAAAAAAAAGAAAAAGATGATCGTCCTTGAACATAGTTCTTTTAATAGACGTAGGTAGAAAGGTGAAAATAGAACAATGTACATGTTATACATATTTAATGGCTTCTATTCATGGTGTTTTAATTCATCATTTTCCTATCAATTGAAATCAAATGTACTAATGGCATTGAAAATGATGAAATATTTGATTGAAAAATGGACAATAGGACTAAACAAGGTCAATAATATGATGATAAAATAATATACAAAAGCAATGAATTTTTTCTTTTAAGTGAAATAACAGATGAAGTATTTATGAAGTCATGACTTAATGATGTATCATTTAATGTAAGAGATATTTATTTATTTCAAATAATTACAAAAAATTAAGTTCATAGTATTTCTATTGTATATATTAATTTCGTGATTAAAAATCTATGACAAAATGATAAATCTATTATTGATGAAAATATTTTAAACATGCGATTTGTTCGTTTTCTGTATGAAATGTAGCATCAATTATATATTCGTTCAGATAGATATGAATGATTAATATAAATAATGTTACTTTTATTGATTTAATCTGACAGAAGTCAATATTGTAGAAAAAAAAAAACAGCGAACAGAATTGTTTATAGTCTGATGTTCATTATGATAAACAACAATTAGATAGTTTATATCAATTTTAGAATATAATGATTAATATGATAAGAATTATGTAGTATAAATAATTGAGATATTATAAAATTGATTTTTATAAATAATAACTTGATTTAGTGAAGAATCAAAAAAAGAACTGATTTAACAATTCGTAAGAAATTTTTTTTATTTTTCTAAGCGAAAAAAATTTAAAAAAAAAAAAAAGGTAGAATGAATATCCAAAGAGAATAGAAATTATAGAGATTGTAAGATTATTTCTTTTCTTTGTTTATTATTCAAGACAAAAACAAAATTAACATATACAAAAAAAAAAAAAAAAAATTTTTTTTTTTTTTTTTTTTTCTCTATAGAGAAATAAACATTAACATTCATCATCGTTGATAACATGTTCGTATCCATTGTTGATTATCATTTTGTATTCGTACAATTAAATCACGTAATTCTGTATAAGTTCGATCTAAATCATTATTAATAAAAATATGATCAAATAATAAATGATAACGTCTTTCAATTGAACGACTTTTACGTATAATTTCACGATAATCTTTATCAGTTAAATATTCACGACGATCAAGTTCTAAACGTTTAAGACGTTCAAATGATGGTGCAGCTATACATATTATATATGGATAAAGATCTGTTTTATTAAATGTTTGTATAGCTTCAGGATTTAAATTTAATATACAAATTTTTTGTTTAATATGAACAATTTGTCGAATATCATCAATTGATGTACCATATAAATCACGATCATATTGACCAAATTCAATAAATGAATGACATGCTACTTTAGCTAAAAAATCAGCTTCAGAAACAAAATGATAATCAATATCAAGAGTTTCTTGTAAACGACGAGCACGTGTTGTATGTGGTATAGCAACATCAAAAAGATATGGTTCATTTTGTAAAAGACGACGACGTAATTCATGTCGACCAACATTTGGTGCACCTAAGCAAAAGAATATATATATATATAAGAGATAGATTAGAAAGAAAATCTGTACAAATTCCAGAAGAGTTAGATTCAAATTTTCTATACAATTCTCTTTCACTTGTAATAAAGAATCTCGATTTCAAATTATTGACTAATGTATACTTCAATATTTACTTAGTCTATTTAACTAAGAAAATATTATAATAAGTCTCCGACAACGACAAAGAATATTGACGTTTATATAAGATATGTAATGAGTTACTCAAAAGTATTTTATCCTCAAATGTTGAATAATACTTAAAGAAAAAAAAACAAATTCCAAATAATTTAGAATTTTATTTTTTTGCTAATTCCTACATTGAGTCTATCATATATACATCAGTCTTATAATGTTAAAATATCTGTGTTCAATACTAAATTTCATTTCTAATTTTTGATTAAATTTTTCTCACCTAATAAAACAATAGGTCGTGTTATTTGTTTTGTTGAAAGATCAAGTTGAAAAACAGGTTCATAAAAACGAAAAGAATTATTTGTTATATCTTTATTTTTATCTGAAAATCTTTTTAATGTTATTGATGGTTGTTCATCACCAAATATTCTTGTATCTGTTAATGAAAAATGATTTGTTGATGTTCTTATTGTTGGTATTTCATGATCATCAATATCACGAATAAATGTTATATTATTATAAATATTTTGTAAAGGTTTTCGATTTTCTTTAGAATTTACACATGTAAAACATGTTTTATATTTTTTTTTCTTTTTACTATTATTTGATGATGATGATGATGATGTTGATGTTGATATTGAATCAATATCATCAGATATAACTTTAAGTAAATTAGTACGTTTTTGTTGTAAATTATCTGATGGTATAAGACCAGCTAAACATAAATCTGTTTGTATATCATAAGAATTTTCACGATAAGCTTGCCACCAACTAATATATGTATCATTTTTATTAAAAAAATTTTCATCATATGCAACAATACGTAATATATCACCACGTTGAAATGTTAAACCAATATCTTTACATGGTATTAATGGATCATTATATGGATCATAAGAATATAATGCACGTACATAAAATGTATGATATGATATATTATTTATATTTAATGGTGGTGCAAGAAGAAATTTAATTAAACCATTTATATTTGATATTAATGTACAAACAAAATCAAGTGTATGACCTGTTATTGATTGATCATTTATTTCAAGTATACGATCATTTATTTGAAATAATTCTGATGTTGCTGCTAAACCACCAATAACAATACGTGCTATATATATTATACCTGTATCAGTACGTGATATTGTTAAACCTAATGGTTGATGAGTTTTTTCAATTTTAACTATTTTTAATTCATCAATACCATATTGTGATAATTTTAATAATTCTTCATTTGATTCATTATCTTGATTATTTATAATTATTTGTTCATATTCTGGTAATGCTGATGGATAACAATATAATTTAAGTATATTATCAAATACATCTAGAAGACTTTCAATTTCTGTACGATGTAATGATGTTAAACATGTTCTAAGATCATTGAGTTTATCAAATAATGTTGGAGATGATGGTCTTATTATACTAGACATAACAAAAAAATAAATACAACGAAAATTTATTTTTAATTGTATGTTAATTCTCTATTATTCATCAAATGAATATTATCTCAAATTGAAAAACAAAAATGATTTGATAGATTTTTGAGATTCGAAATATTAAATTATATATAGATATCTCATAAAGAAAAAAAGATTTCAATGTTAATTTAAAATAAAAAAATATTATTCATAACATACTTCGTATCAAATATATTCATTTCAATATCAATTAATTTTTGTTCAATTAATTGAATAAATTCTTTAATCATATCTTTAAAATCTTGTTCACTATTATTAATAATATTACGTATAAATTCTATTGAATTATTTTTTTGTTTATTTGTTATTATTGGTAATAAATCATGATTTTGTTGAATTATTTCATGTAAAAGATTAAAATTTTCTTTCATTAAATTATTATCCATTTGATTAATATATTTTATACAATCTAATGTATTATATATATCATCAATTGTTATTGATAATATTGGTGATGAAGATGATGTATAAATAGGTAATGTAGTTGATAAATTACTACAACTACTATTACTCGTTGATTCTTTATGTATTAAATTATTTTGTATACTACGATGAGACGATAAACTACAGTAAGCTTCATCCGATGTTTGTACATCGGGCGATAATCGATTTAGACGACTACTACGACGATGTAAACATGTTCGTTTAAATGTTGTAGTAACATGTTTATTCTAGAAATAACGTAGATTGTTGACATAATATAAATGAATGATATATATATATAGATTTATAAAATAGTTAAACAAAAGAAAGCCTTGAAAGTAACTTATTAATGAATAAGAATGTTGATCAAAATGAAAAAAAAAAAAAAACTTACAATTGGTGTAAAACGAAGTAATTCAATACAATCAACTTTTGATGAAACTATTTCATGATCAACAAGGTCTTCTTTAGATAACAATGTAAGATTAAAATCATTGGGTACATCAACTAAATTAAATCAAACAACAAATATATATATAGGAAATTTTTTGATTTTGTATTTTAAATAAAATTTCACCTGCTCGTTCATTACCAAGCCATTGTATAATTCTTGCTGTTTGACAATTATTATCATGAATGTTATTCTTTATAACTACCATTGTCTTTATCAAATGTTCATTGTATTAAAATCTTTTTTCTTTTTGTTACAATTCTAGGAAAGATCAAGGTTAAAATTAAATCTTTCATATAATGAACTAGAAATACATGTTTTTATAATCCTATTATTGAATTAAAAATGAGCTAAGACATTTTTAAATAATCAGATTAGATTTTATTTTTTGTACTATGAGTATTATAAAAAAACAAAAAAAAAAAAAGAATTGTTGAACTATATTTTCTACAAATATTACCATATTAAATGTCATAGATGTTGTTGATATACAATAAAAAAAATCTCGTTATGTATTACTTTCTTATAAAAATTTCTAAAGGATTAAGTAAAATTATGGTAACAAAATAATCTTTCTTTGGGATTGACAATATAGTAATCACATTGTATTTCATATTTTAATCCTACAGGGATTGTACTACCAGAATGCTTTTTTTTTTCTTCTTCGGTCAAACGAACGAAAAATATTTGCTACTGTATATTACATGGAATAAAATTGAATCCGATAGCGCTATGTACAGTTATAAGTCCGTCTGAGCTTGATGTAAATAGAAATATTAACTTTCAATAATTAAACTAATATTGTCTGTCTTGTTTTCTATTAATCCTATGTGTGTACATCGGTCACTATCGTCTAGTTTAAATATCTCTCAATTTTGTTGTCACTTACTTTGACTAAGAGAATAAAAGTGTCAACGTTTCTTTTTTTTGCTTGCCCTTTGCGTGCTTATGAAATGAATGAAGGTGGACACAATGGTAATGAGTCATAAGTATAAGGAAGAAAAAGTATTCATTCATCGTTCGATCGTTTTCTTTTTTTTTCTTCTGTTTTTAATGTTTTCCTTACCTTTTGTTTTCGTCAAGATTCATATATATATATATGAATGAGTAGAGAATGGAAATTTTGTTTTCTTTTCTTTTTCAATGACTATGAGAATATGATTGCCTGCGAGCGTGCAGTATATCCTGTTGGAATATGAAGTGAAGAAATGATGAATAGAAAGAATTTTTAAGTATGATATTATAGTTAATGTATTTATATTGAAGCAATAAAAATAATAACATCTATCAAGAATAAAGAATTAAGTGGTATAATATTTCCGATATTTGAAAGTTTTTTTTTTTTTGTTCAAATTTTATATTAGACTAGAAATGTTAATTTTTGTAATCAAAAAAAAAAATATTACGAAAAGAATGATGGAAAATTTTCTATAAATCTATGAACAGTTTAAAAATGATAGATATGAATGTGATTGAAGAAAATTAAAGGACTAAGGTGAAAAATCAAATTTCAATCAGAATTAATTATTTTATTAACTATTTCATTTTCATACAAATGAAAAGAAATGTGTACAATGTTGAAAAATAAGAATCTATATAAATATAATTCATTTTACTCATTGTTACAATAGGATAAAAAGAAATCATAAAGCTCGTAGGTCTTGAACAGAACGATGAGAAACCATAAGACTTTTTTTTTTACTTTATACATAACTCATATACTTTTACAATATTAATTCTATGTCACTTGATTTGTAGAAGTCATCGGTAATTTGTATCTAAGAATTCAACGAACTATTCAAAAAATTTTTGTTTTTTAGATACATCATTTCGTTTCGAATTGTAAATAGTTTTATTTGATCAGTTAATGAAAATAACTATAATTATCAATCTATCCACGATGCATTATATTTTCTTATTATCACCATTGTCTTTTATCGATTTACCATCTATCCATGTAAAATATATATCTTATTTTATAATGAAATTTAATCAGTAAAAATATTTGAATTCATTGTAATGGAGTACAAACATTTATGATATTATGTTTAATGTCATCTGGATATGATTTATAAAGAGACAGATCAATATGAACATCAAAAGATGTCTCAAATGAAACATTATCAATTATTTCTTTTTCAATTGATTTAACTAAACATGAAGAAGATATATTGAATACTGATGGGATGCAACAAAAATACGTCAAACTCATTATATAGGCTTATGAAGCTATTGTTTTTCTTTTCTATTTGAAATTGAAGAATTATGTGTAGTAAATGTAACACTTTCTGCTACAATTCAAATATTTATAATTCGATTGTTCTTATGGATTTTAGATCATTTAGATCTTTAATGATTGTTTTTTTTTTATCATTTGTAATTTGTTGATAAATTTAATCACTATGATAGAAAATGGTTTATGACATTTTGTAACTCATTTTTGTATTAGCATTGATTTTCTTGCTTTCTTTTCGTGAGAAAATATTATAACAAGTATTTAGAAAATTATGATCAAAACTTTAAATGATCTGGAATCCAGAATAAACATAAAAATTCGTGTAGATATTAAAAAAATGTCTATATTTTCTAAATTGTTCATGAGCGTGGTCTCCTATGAAAAGTTTGGAATAAGCTGGATTAAAAGTCGAGTTGTCTGCATTTATGAAGTGGTCATGATTTTTGGAAGATCGTGTATCCTTAGCCATACATTTTCTAGTTTATTATTTAAGCAAAACTATAGCAATATTCAAGCGTATAATTTATCAGTCAATGATCATAGTTTTTGTAAATAATTCGATGATTTATTGGTTGAACTGGTCGATAGGCTTTTCGCATCACGTTATGACGAAGTAATTTTAAACTTTCTTCAATTATTGGAATCGGATCAAGAAATATTGTCCATATAATGCCTTCACTGCACGGTGGTGTTGTCAAGCTGCCTGTATATCGAAAAAATCGTCTGCTCTCGATTTGCATCATATGACTTAAATTGAAAGTACAATTCATTGTATCACCAATCTTCGTTAATAGACTTGCAATATGTGAATATTTCTTCCATTCACTATTCTCCTCGTTATGTGAACGAACAACGTGAAAAAAGAATCCAAATACACTAACTTGTTGAGTTTCAAAATTCTTATAGACAAAATGTGCTTCAGCCGGAAATGTATGTCCATCAATTTCATGTTCCGATCCATGTCTGTCTTTTCTACCCCAATGTAAATGAAAATTGACGAAATTAAATTTTCCAATTAAATCACCACCAGTAAATGATAAATTCGTTTGATTTTCATTTCCAGAATCTTTTGATAATGTTACAGTAACCTGATGTCCATTGTTTATCAATGTAAAGGCAATTTCCCTGTTATGATCTGAAGAGAATAAAAATGGTGGATATTGTTGAGCAACCGTTTGGCGAGATTTAATATTGATAGGCGATTGGGAAGTACCAGCAGCAGCTGGAAAATGTTCATGCCATTTGGACGGATCATCATAACTCCAATGATCATCAGACTCTTCCGTACAAGACATGATGATAATAATATTTAGCAAAAGTGGTTGAGAAGAGATGCTCGACAACAATCTAAAGCGAAAAAAAAAAGAGAAATCTGACTATGTCGTACTGTGTGAATTTATTACGGTCTCCATCCACACTCATAATTCTATACTCGACAAGTAATAAGCTTACTAAAAAAAGAACTATTTTCTTTTTCTTCTTCGATTCTCTATCGAGCAAACTAGTCTTGTTGATAAAATAGTTGTGCATGCCATTCGAAAATAATTACGCCTGCCAGAATGAAAGATGATGAAGAAAAACGATAAAACTCGTTCTTTTTCTTTTTTCTCTATCGAGCAGTCGTTGCTTAATATAGTTCTCTATTTATGGAAATTGATGATAATCAGCGGCGAGTTCCGTTTGGATGCTCGTTTTTTTTTTATGCACTATGATGTTGTGCTATAATGTTTATAACAAGAAAATAGTCTAGGACTATGACATTATCAATTAATTATAACTGTATTTGTGTTACTAAAACATATATTCGACGCGTTTTTTGTCTTCAGTGTGCACTATCCAAGCACGTCTTTATCTTATTGATATTTGATTGCATGTTTATGAGTAAAATAACACATGGTACAAACATAAAACGTTTTTCTTCTTGTGCTGTTTGCATTCGAGTAAGAGACATTGTTTGATTCAATATTCAATCAATCGATGAGTTTTAAATTCAACTAAATTAAAACAATGTAATGCATACTATCAATTAAAATGAAACTTTTTTGAATATTTTCATCAGTTTGATTAAACATCAGAAAGAGTATGTATTAGGATCAAAGTTTGTGCGATTGTCAAAGTATAAAATTTTTACTTGAAATAATTTTATTAGTAGCAACTAATCAATTCCAAGTGTAGCAATATTCGATATGTGCAACTCATGATGATTGGTTTGCATAAACTAGTAAAATTCACTTTCTAACTCGACAAGATACATGTTAAAAACAAGCATTAATGAACATGAAGTCTTATTTAATGCATCCTATTAAGAATGCATATCAAAATATTCTCTCAAGACCAAAGATTTGCTACTTACATTTCATTTTCTGTCTACATTATTTCAGTCATCTGTAAAATAAGTTGTTGAAATGAGACACAGGTACAATTCGGTTGAAGTTACGGTGAAAAAGGTTGATAGACGACTCTTTTAACCTTGTCGAACAGCATTGTTGAATTTGTGAACGAGATTTTTCAGAAAACATCGAATGAATATAGATACTTGTAATAGGAGAGGAGTACGTCAGGAAAAATTTCATTTAACTGACACTCGACCTCTATTGGTAGAGATTTTCCATAATCAACTTGAACTGGATAATATTCTGAGAAAGAATGGAGAGAAATGACACTTAAGAGTATGACTATTGGGGTTTTCTTTGTCTTCATTCATACTCCCCGATGACAGGCATCGACGCTGGCTTAAATCCAAGCAAGACCTGTTATTTGATGTGTAGCCTTGTTATATAAGCGTTTCTCTCGAAAGCAATTTGTTAATCGATCTTCACTAACAGCAATTCGATTCGATCAACGGAAATTGACTTTGTGCAGGATTTCAATGCCGCTGAACAGAAGACTGATTATGATGCTGTCGAAAATACATGTGATGAACATTTCTATGATAATTTTTTGGTTTATCATACGACATTAGTATATGCTAACTGGTATTGGCTTCAAGAAGGTAATAAGTAAAAAAAAACAAATATTACGAAAGATGATTATTAAAATATACGAATGGACTGCTGGCATACTTCAATCATGACGAAGTAACATATTTTTAACTGAATTACAACATTATAATTCGCTTATTCTATTCTGAAATGATAAACTTTTATGATTTTCCACGATTGAATATCAAAGATCAACTCAGATTGAACAAATAGATATTGTTTTTTTCTTAATTTTTGATTCATGTAAGCTCTGTTCGAGAATGTTCACAAAAAGACTTTCCTCATTTTTATTTATGGATGCAAAGACTACAAACTATACACGAATAAAATTTTGCATGTTAGCAGAAAGTGAATATATGTTAAGTTAACATTTAACACAGAATATATAAAAATAGATTATGTATTTTCATGCTAATGAACTAATAGTCAATCAATGAAGTGAAAGTGTAGATGATACACATGACGCAGTGTGAAAATGTGAATGTAGTTATCGCTCTGTAAATAGACCGTGGTTGAATAAACATGTCTAAATGTTTCAAAACATATGTTTCCAAATTATTGACTTTTTTTTTGATAGATCTTATTTTTATTTTTCATATGAACTTGATGTTGCGTTTCGATTTGAACTTTGCTTAGCTTCTCGTATGTTGGTTGTAGGTGTTAGAACATTTATTGTAATGGTTGTTACTTCTTTCTCAAGTTTCTCCATTTGAGTTTTTCAATTGAAAAATAATAACATACAATTCTGGCTAAACCAGCTTAGTAGGCTTCTATCAAGCAGCTAGCAGTGACTTCACTTGGTTTAAAAAATGGCGAAAACCATATGAAGAATGAATCCAGCTGTTGCTTCACAGATTTCAGAAAAATCTAACCATAAGATTTTCGACATTTTTGAACTGTTAGAATGGACTCAAGAATCGTGGAGTTTCTATTCTGTGAATACAATAATAAAGAACCATAAGATTTTTATTGTATATAAAACTCATACACTTCTATAATATTAATCCTATATCATTTGATTTGGAGAAATCACAGATTATTGCATCTGAGATTCCATGGAATTGCTCAAGAAATCTTTTAGATACTTGACTTCGTTTCAGAATGCTGACATTTTTTATCGATCAATTAACGAAAATAGTCATAATTATCAATAAGTTCATGATGTATTACTTGTCATTCACCACATCTTCACAATTATCTTTCATTGATTCATTACCTATTTATGCAGAATATATTTTATTTTATAATGACATTCAATCAACGAAAGTACTCAAGTTCATTTAAATTAAGCACAAACATTTTTGATACTACGTTCAATATCATTTAAGTATGATTTACAAAGACATAGATCAAAATGAATATGAAAAGATGACTCAAATGAAACATTATCAATTAATTTAACTAAACAGAAACCAGATATACCTAATGTTGGTGATTCATCAAAAATACGTCAAAATGATTGTATATGCTTATTAAGCTACTCTACAGAGTATCTCAAAAGTTGTGATCACATAATAAATAAAAATAACTCCGTCATTGAGTCAGTTACATTAAAACTTGTTTTTGGCCTATTTGAAATAGAAATCTAGTCTGTAGAAAATATAAAATTTTCTGTTAGAATTTAAAAATTAAATTTTTCTCAATGTCACCAATAATCTGCACTTTTTTAAAACTATTTTCCTTGAACTTCTATCATTATCATGGACTTCAAATTCTTTAGATCTTTGATTATGATCTTTCTAAAGCTTGTTGCACATATTTTAAAAAGAATTTAAATCTTTTGAAATCCATAAAAACCATGGACATAGGAGCAGATATCGAAAAAAAACGAGTGCCTGTGTTGTTGATAGCATCAAAAAAAAGAATCTTATTTTTAAACTGCAATCGAAAGTGTTATATTTGATGAACGTATTTTTTATGATTCTCAAAATATGACAGTAATCGGAAATGAATCGACCATCAAAAATCTCTGCGAAGAAATTTGATAGGATCCTATTGAATGGCTTTGACCTGGATTATAATGACCTAAAGTTTTAACTATGGCTGAATATGTGTATGTATTTTTATCATGCACTTTTTGTTTTATCTTTCAAGCAAAAAAATAGCAATGTTCAAGCATGTAAGTTGTCTGTCAATCAGTATAATTTTTGTAAATAACTCGATCATTTATTGGTTGAACTTCTCGATAAGTTTCGTCCATCACGTTATAGCGAAGAAGGTGTAAGCAATCGTCAAGTATCGGAACCGAATCAATGAAAACTGTCCATATAATGCCTTCAGTGTAAGGTGGTGTTGTCAAACTACCCATATAGCGAACAAAATGTTTAGTCTCGATTTGCATCAGTTGACTTAAATTGAAAGTACAATTCATTGTATCACCTTTTTGTAATAGACTTGCAATATGCGCATATTTCTTCCATTGTCTATTTTCCTCGTCAGGTGAATGAACAACATGAAAAAAGAATCCCAATACAGCGATTTCTTCAGTTTCAAGATTCTTATAGACAACATGTGCTTCACCTGGAAATGTATGTCCGTGAAATGTGTGTTCAGATCCATCGTGATTACTTGTACCCCAATGTAAATGAAAATTGACGAAACTAAATTTTCCAGTTAGATCACTACCAGTAAACCATAATTCCGGTTCCTTTTCACTTTCAGAAGCTTCTGGTAGTACTGCACTAACTTGATGCCCATCGTCTTTCAAAGTAAGAGTAATCTCATTGTCATGATCAGGAGAAAACTTGAATGGAGAAAATTCGTGAGCGACTGTTTCTGCAAGTTTAATATCAATAGGCGATTGTGAAGTTCCAATATCAGCTGGAGAATCTTCAGGCACTTCGGATGAATCATCAAAGTTGAAGATACAAGACATTATAACAGAGTTTAGGGAGAAGGAGTATTAATACTGATGCAGTTATGCTCTATTCCCTTTCTTTATATCAATAATGGCTTTTTCTCATACATCAATACATCTCTTTATACGCAAACAAGAGAGAGACAAGAGAACGAAAATAAAAGAGAAAAAATCAAGGAGAGATAGGATTAAAGATAGATAGTTACGACAGAAAAAGGGACAAATCATACAGGTATGTATCAAAATAACTCGAAAAAAAAACATAGTAAACAAAAAAATATCGATTGTATAAAAATGACGAAAAAATATATGCCGTTAAAAAAACCAAACATGTTCCAGTTGTTATTAAGTAATTTTATGAAGCAGTGATGTGTGTAATTCGAGTTTAAAAATGAAGCAAGGATTGTCATCTACACGCACATTTGACTCACATAAAAGATATATATAGTCTTATTGTTCATTTTGTTTCTGAATATTTTTGATATATTACTATTTTTGTTGGCATAGTTAAACATAGATTATTTTTTGTATGCAATAAAATATCTTCTTGTTAGTCGAGAATGTTGAAATACACTTTTTTCAACAAAGTCGTATGATTGCCAACTTTTTTACTACTGACTGCTTCGACATTTTTTTTTCCGATGTGCTTTTGTTTGCTATTTTTTCTTTCAGCCGGCTTAGTGACATACGTTTAGCAAAATAGTTAACAATAAGTGCTTGGCACCAAACTAAAACTAAAAAAATTTGATTTCATTCTACTAGATAAATGCATTACTACGACCTTCATTTTCAATCATTACTCCATGTGTGCTAATTAACGAGGTTATTGAAAAAAGAATGGGCTCTTTTTCTTTCTTCTTTCTCTATCGAGCAAACTATACTTGTTGATAAATTAGTTTCGATTATCATTCGAAAGCAACTGCCCTCACCTAGAAGAAATATGCTGAAGAAAATCGATGAAATTTGTTCTTGTTCTCATTCTCGATCGAACAATTGATTTCAAGCAGAATTCTTTATACGTGTACATCGGCAATAATTAACAAACAGTAACGTTTGAATATATGATTTTTATTTCTGTTTTCTGACCTTGTGCTATAGTGTTCATAGCAAGAAAATAGTGTAGGACTATGACATCATTAATTAGCTTGGTTGATCAAAAACTATGAATTCAAGAACTCGATACTAGCTCGATTCTTCGATGTTCTGTCATTTATCTGTATTTGTGTCACTATTGAAATATATTTTGAAGCGTTGTTTATCTTCATTTGAGTCTCATTCAAGCATGACTTTACATTATTACCCCTGAGTTGCATGTTTATGAGTAAAATATTACATAGTGCAAAAATAAATCGTTTTTATTTCTTGTGCTGTTACTATTTGAGTAAGAGACGTTGGTTGATCCTATACTTGAGCAATCGATGGGTTTGTATCCAATTAAATTAATATAATGTAATGCATTTTATAAAACATATTGAAACTTTTTTCAATATTTTGATCAAACATCAAAAAGAATATGCACTAGAACCAAAATTTGTACAATTGTCAAAGCATAACTTTTGACTTGATTGAATTTCATTAGCATTAATTTATCTATCACAAGTATGACAGTATTCGGCATGAGCAAATGATGATGATTGGAAATAAGTATTAATGAATATAAAGACTCATTCAATGCATCTTCTTATGAATTCACATAAAAAAAAAATATTTTTCCAACATTAACGATCTACGGGTAATTTTCCTTGATGATCTATGTAAGTTTAGTTCGTTGAATCGTTTGTACTAAATTGTTGAAATGAGACACAAGTAAAATTGGATAGGTGTTATGGTGAAAAAGTTTCTTAAGCGATTGATAATCTTTTTTGATCAGCATTCTTGAAGTTGTGAACGAGATTTTTCAGAAAACACTGAATTGTTTCTTTGTACTGAAGAAGACATTAACATCGAATAAGTATAGATATCTGTGATAGAAGAGGTATGTCAGAAAAATTTTCAGTTAACTGACATTGGAAGAGGTTTACCATCATTAAATTGGACTGAATGATGTTCAGAGCAAGAATTGAAGGCAATAGAACTTAAGAGTATATGTGTTGGTATCTGTCTTGTCTTCATTTAGATTCTTCGGTTAATTGTATCGACATGTTACTTGATACCTACCTAACACTACCGCACAAGCGCTTTTGTTGGCAAAAAATTTGTTACGTGGTATTCTTCGACAGGAAGCTGATACTTACTTTACTATTTGGTCCTGTATGAACTAATAAATAATATCATCATTATCGCGCCCTTGAAAATATAAGTGACTTAACATTTTTTTTTTTTTATTAAATTTCATCGTACGACATTAGTGTATGCTGATCGATATTGGCTTCGATAGAGTAATAGAAAAAAAGCAAATATTACAATCGATGTCTCACACTAATTATTATTTCTTGTTTTCGTTTTTATTAATTATGAAAAATGATTGTGAAAATATAAGACAAAATACTATGTATCGTTGTTAATGCAATGGACTACTGGAACACATCGATCATTAGGAAGTAGAATATTTTTGAATTCATTACAACACTATACTTTGCTTATTCTAAGATGAAATGATAAACTTTCATCATGATTATTATTTATACTTATATATTTTATGATTGTAAAGTATTACATAATCAAAAAGCAACTTAGATTGGACAAAGAAATATTGTTCACTTAACTTTGATTTATATAAAATGAATTAATTTTTAATCTCATTCCGATCAATGAGGATTACATTAAAATAATTCGAGTAGATTGCTTCTATTGAAATTCAGTTCAAGGATGTTCACAAAAATTCCTTCATTATTATTTAAAAAGAGCAAAAGTCATGTACGATTGTTGATGAATAAAATTTAACATGTTAATAGAAAGTGATCGGGTGATGGGTGTGGATGCGGATATGTAAACATTGCATTTGTCTTCTTTATTTTTCCATTTGAGACTTCCAATAATATTGCAAAATCTTGTGATCATTGCTGTGATGAGTTTAAGTAAGACTTATCTCAACTAAATTCTCATTCACTTGAATCGATGCTCGTTTTAGTCGTTTCTCGAATAAAACAAAAATAAAAAATGAATAAATGTATGTAGAATTTACTATACAAGCAATTCGACATAAATACGAAAGAAAGGATATATTCTTGGGTTTAAAAAACAAATTAAGTTTTGTGCAATATTAGTAAATTCAGTTATGACTCTTCACTCTTAATAAAATCGCTCATAATTGAATAAACAGACTCCTATCAAGCGTCCAGCAGTCATTCCAATTGGTTTCAAAAATAGAAAAAAATCATACCGAAAATGAATCCAGCTATACTTTTGCTGATTGCGATTCTTTTTATATAGTGACAAAATCTGTGTATTGCAAAGGTACTTGAAACGTCAAACTTAAGACAAAAAAGAATGAAGTTTTAAATCTCAATCACTGTATATCGTACAAGTGCTTTCTAGACTTGTTTTCTGTCACATTTGTAAATCTAACAAAATCGAACAATGATGATTTTGTAGAAAAGGAATACAAAAAAATCAACATCGATTCATAGCTGTTGAACTAGAATCTAAAGTGTTGTATTATCAGCGTTGTTGATATATATGATCTTGACGTATCAAAACTAGGGATGTGAGAATGTAGCCTGCATGAAGAAAAACTTCATACCTACACCTCATAGGATTCCATCGCATTACTTTGATTCGAATTAGAATGAGCTACAGTTTTAAGTATGACTGACTGTATACATGCACCTTAGCCATGTATTTTTAATTTTATTTTTCAATCAAAACAATAATAATATTTAAACGTGTAACTCCTTTCTTAATGAATGTAATTTCTATGAATAATTCGTCGATTTATTGGTTGAAGTGGTCGATAGGCTTTTCGCATCACATTATGACGAAGTAAGTTTAAACTTTCTTCGGCTATTGGAATCGGATCAACAAATATTGTCCATATGATGCCTTCAGTGCATGGTGGAGTTGTCAAACTACCTATATAACGAAAAAATCGTCTGTTCTCAACTTGCATCAGATGGCTTAAATTGAAAGTACAATTCATTTTATCATCGATCTTTGTTAATAGACTAGCAATATGTGCATATTTCTTCCATTCATGATTTTCGTCGTGAAGTGAATGAACAACATGAAAAAAAAATCCAAATATAGCAGTTTGTTGCGTTTCAAGATTTTTATAGAAAACATGCGCTTCAGCTGGAAATGTATGTCCATCAATTTCATGTTCAGATCCATGTCTGTCACTTCTACCCCAATGTAATTGAAACTTGATGAAATCAAATTTTCCAGTTAGACCACCACCAGTAACCGACAAATCCGTTTGATTTTCACTTTCAGATTGTTGTGGTAATGTTGCAGCAATTTGATGGCCAGTATTTCTCAATACTAGCATAGTTTGATTCATGCTATCACGAGAAAAAGTGAATGGCGGATATTGTCTAGGAATCGTATGATGATACTTAATATCTATAGGCGATTGAGAGGTACCACGAGCAGCTGGAAAATGCTCATGCCATTTGGATGGATCATCATAACTCCAATGATCATCAGACTCTTCGGCACAAAACATGATGATAAAAATGTTTAACAAAATCAGTTGAAAACAGATGCTCAACAACAAAATAAAACTAAAAAAAGAAATCTGACTTCATCACGCTGTGTGAATGTATTGCGGATTCCGTTTGCACTCATAATACAATGCCTAACAAGTAATGAAGTTACAGAAAAATGTTTTTTATTTTCTTTCTCCTTTCTTTATCGAACAATTGATTCTTAATATAGTTTTCTACGCATGTACATTGATGATCAGCAACAAACAGTTACCCTTGAATATTTGTTTTTTTACCTGTACCCTAATGTTGTGTTACAGTGTTAATAACAAGAAAATAGTCTAGGACTAAGAAATCATCAATAACCTTGATTGATCAAACAAAATAAATTCAAAAACTCGAAACTCGTTCAATTCTTTTCTATTTCGTCGTTCGATTGTATTTGTTTTACAAAAAGCATATTTCGAAGAGTTCTCTATCTTCATCACACACAATGCGAGCATCACTTTGCCTTATTTTTATTTAATTGGATGTTTATGAGCAACACATACTGTATGAATACAACATTTTGTTGTTGTGCTGGCAGCATTTATATAAAAGACGATGACTCATTCAACATTCAACTAATGGATGGACTTTGAATTCAATCAAATGAAAACAATGTAAATTGATCGATACATTAGAAGGCTCCTGACTCTTCTATGATGTACCTAACAAGAGTTAGTTTTTTTGCTATACTCAACGATGTAACTCTCACAAAATTCTTTCTATGCTGATTATATTGTTACTAAACGTGTATATGATTTTTCTGCAAAAATACCGTTGAGAACCAGTCTATATTCTCTTATAAGACAAAATTTCACAAAACAAATATCTCTATTATAAAATATATTACTTAGGGCTATTCAAAAAATAGTGGCAGTGCCATGTCATTTTCGGAGGACAAGCTTTAGAAAACTTTCTTGTTATATGCAGAGATAGTACAAACTATGCTCTATTTTTCTATAGTATTTGATCATTATTGAGCTTATATCTAAATAATATATTTCTGTGTTATGTCACGGTTACATTAATGCTTATTGAAAAGGTTGAGTAAGTATTTTTTTGAATAACTTCTGATAATAAAGAAGAAAAGAGCTGCGATTTTTATTTTTCGAAAGAGAAACACAAAGATACATTGAATCATTAATATATATGCTTTTTTTCTTGGATGATATTTTTAAAGATTTTCAATCAATCTCTCTAAAAAGAAACCTATTGCATGAGATGTTCACAACAATTTTTCAATCCTCACTTGTATATGGAAATCACTAATAGAAACTCTACAAAACTATACAATTTTTGGATGTTTTGAATCACTCATTCTTTGGAATGATGAAAACCGCAGCTCTTTACCACTTTCTTATCAGAATTTATTCACGAATATTCACTCTGCCTTTTGAATAAGCATTAATATAACTGTCGTAGAGAACAGAAACATAGGTCTTATTGAAATTATTATTATGACATTAGCTGAGTAATGATCAAATACCATAGAAAATAGAGTGCCGTTAGTATTATCACTATATCGAAAGAGAAAGTTTTCTAAAGCCTACTGTATGGTTTTAAAGTAGCGCTGCCTCTATTTTTTGGATTGTTCTAAGTATATCTTATTTTTTTCAGGATAGTCAATCGACGAAAAGTATTCAAATTCATTGTAATAGAGCACAAATATTTATAAGATGATGTTCTATTCCATCTGAATATGATTCACAATTCTTTGATTCCTATAATGACAATTTATCAGCATAAAAGTTCAAGTAGGAATGTTCCAATTATGAAAAAAAGGATCAGAAGACAGTTCAAGATGAATGTTAGAAGGAGCCTGAAATGAAATATTATGAATTATTTCTTTTTGAATTGAGTTAACTAAATCTGATTACAGTATACTAGACATGGGCGATGCATCAAAAATACGTCAAAACCATTATATGGACAAGTTATTCTATTTTTGATTATTTGAAACCAATTGATAAAGTAAAAAAACATTTCTATAATGTTAATCGACCAAACTTCTTCTCAATAAGCTATCCATTTAACGTTATCACCTATTGATCAAGTACTAGATCAATAAATCTATAGTAATAATGGTTGTATAGGTAAAAACTATGATTCGATTATTTCCAATATTTATTGATCGTCGGAAGTTCTAGTGTTCCATCAGTGAGATATCAAATATCATCGGGTTTCTATAGGACTCAGCTAGAAAATTGTTCATATTGAGTTTCTAAGACGAAAGACCAAAGTGCTGAATTCTGTGAAATCTTATTGGAAAAATTGATGTATATGGTCGATTCTAATAGAATTCTATAAAAGAAAATGATTTCCTTGATATAGATTTCAGATTATCACAATGAAACAGTAGTAGAATAGAAACTTATTGAATAGCTCTGATCTGAACTGCAGTGATCTACACTTTTTGACTGTAGGCGAATTTGTACATATACCTTAACTTGGTATATTCTATTTTATTTTTCAAGAAAAACAGCAATAATATTCAAGGATGTAACTTGTCTATCAAAGATCATAATTTCTGTGAATAATTCGGTGATTTATTGGTTGAACTGGTCGATAAGTTTTTTCCATCACATTATGACGAAGTAAGTTTAAACTTTCTTCAGTTATCGGAATTGAATCGACAAATATTGTCCATATAATGCCTTCAGTGCATGGTGGAGTTGTTAAGCTACCCATATAACGAAAAAATCGTTTGTTTTCAATTTGCATCAGATGACTTA
Organism: Rotaria sp. Silwood1; assembly: GCA_905250075.1. Taxonomy (NCBI): domain Eukaryota; kingdom Metazoa; phylum Rotifera; class Eurotatoria; order Philodinida; family Philodinidae; genus Rotaria; species Rotaria sp. Silwood1. The sequence continues at coordinate 31,014 of CAJNOP010001365.1, forward strand.
ACTTGAAAGTACAATTCATTGTATCACCAATCTTTGTTAATAGACTAGCAATATGTGAATATTTCTTCCATTCATTATTTTCCTCGTTAAATAAATGAACAACATGGAAAAAGAATCCAAATACAGGAATTTCTTGAGTTTCAAGATTTTTATAGAAAACATGTGCTTCAGCTGGAAATGTATGTCCATCAATTTCATGTTCAGATCCATGTCTGTCACTTCTACCCCAATGTAATTGAAACTTGAGGAAATCAAATTTTCCAGTTAGACCACCACCAGTAACCGATAAATCCGTTTGACTTTGACTCCGAGCATGTTTTGGCAGGGTTGCAATAACATGATGGCCAGTGTTTACTACTGCTAACATAATTTGACTTTTGTGATCAAGAGAAAATTCGAATTGTGGATATTGTTGAACAACCGTTTGGTGAGATTTAATATTGATAGGTGATTGAGAAGTGCCGCTAGCAGCTAGAAAATGTTCATGCCATATGGATGGATCATCATAACTCCAATGATCACCACGTTTTTCAGTATAATACATGGTGATAAAAACGTTTAATGAAAGCAGTTGAAAACTGATGTTTAACAAAGAAATAAAAGTAAAAACAGAAATCTGACTTCAGCATATTATATAAATTCATCACAGACTCTATTTGCACTCATAATACAATGCATGACAAGTAATGCAGTTACTGAAAAAAACAATTATGCTTACCTTGATGAAACATGACGACGAAAATCGATAAAATGCATTGTCTTTTTTATTCTCTATCGATCAGTCGTTTCTTAATATAGCTTTCTATGCATGCACATAAGTGGTCGTCAACAAACAGTTAAACTTGAATGTTTGTTTTTTTTTTTTTTTGTATTCTGATGTTGTGTGATGGTGTTAATTACAAGATAATAGCCTCGGACTATGAAATCATCAATTAGCTTGATTAATCAAATAAAGTAAATTCAAAAACTTGAAACTCGTTCAATTCTTTTCTATATTGTCATTTAATTCTATTTGTTTTACTAAAGCATACTTCGAAGCGTTCCCTATCTTCATCACACACAATGCAAGCATCACTTTGTCTTATTTTTTATTTAATTCGATATTTATGAGCAAAACATTTTGTATGAATAAAGCATTTTATCGTTGCGCTAGTAGCATTTATATAAAAGACGATGACTCATTCAACATTCAACTAATGGATGGACTTTGAATTCAATCAAATGAAAACAATGTAAACTGATCGATACATTAGAAAGCTCCCGACTCTTCTATGATGTACCTAACAAGAGTTAATTTTTTTCTATACTCAACAATGTAACTCACAAAATTCTTTCTATGCTAATTATGTTGTTATTAAACACGCATTTGATTGTTCTTTAAAAATACCTTTAAAACCCAGTCTATATTCTATTGTAAGACAATATGTCACGAGAGAAATATCTCTATTATAAAATATCCTAAATTAGAGATAATACAATTATATCGATTTTGGAATTCAAGACTCTGATGTGTCTATCAGTATAGAATTTTTTAGAGTCACAAGACGTTTTCCAAGACTGTACACCAATATATTTTTCTTGCTCTACTTTTGTGATAAATTAACCTCAAATTATGCCACATTATAATCCAAATTCTCTATGTACATAGTGAAACTTTCACATTTCTATGATACCTTTTCGACCTTATTTGTTGACGAGATCCTTTTACGTTGTGATAATTTTACCGTATATATAAGGAAATGCATGCAAGAATTTGATGTAGTTTCGGATTAATTTCGAAAATGCCAAATCTACTAAGAGTGAATCCGACTATTCTTTCTCTACTTGTAAAATCCAGCACGTTAAAAGCGATTTATTTAGCTTTAAATAATCCTGCACCATACTTCATGTGGAGTCAAGTATTCTTTAATAAGCTGTATTTTCTTTCACTCAGCAGCCTGTTGATACTTCAATTTTGAAAAATTATTTTTCAATATCGACAATTGGATATTTGATTCAAGAACAAAATTTAACAATAACTCCTTAAGTTTCTTTGTATCTTTCATGAAAATAGTGCACTCGATAAACAAATATCTGTTAATAATATTTATCTCTCGAAAGTTTTCATTTAAGTTCGTCATGATTTCATTCTAAAAATTGGAAGGCATTAAGACCAACAATTTAGTACTAGTTTCATGAGGTTTTGATCAAAGATGTGGGTGTCATTTTGAATTTTCTCTTTACTGAAACTCGCATACTTACATGCACGCCGACAGTTATATCTTGCTCGTGAAACGAACAGAAATCGATAATACAAGATATATTCATCTTCACTTTTCAAATATGAAATTGCCCTCAGGCTTTCAAGTCGTATTTATTCATCAACATGCTGATGCAAGAATTATGTTTGAGAGGCAAGAACGATTGTGTGAAAAAGAAGAAATAGAATGATTTTCTAGCTATTACATTTGTATAAATCGCGCACTTCAGTAATATCTTGTTCGCTCAACTTTTCACGAAGACCTATAACAACATCACATTTTCTTGGAATCATGGTTGATTTTCCGTTCATACTGAACGCCGTTTTATCATAATGCATCAATGATGAGTAGTCATAAGGAAAGTCTTGAGTGTAAACCCTTGAGCCCCATTCGTACTTGTTAAAATTATGATTCTAAAATACAAAGGCAATTCACTCTGTTAAACGAAAGAATATACATACCATATCAGATTGGACGTTTTCAAGATGAATTTCCAAATAGTTATCACGGTCAGAACGTGATTGTTCGTGATAGAAACCTTTGACATATAAAATAAAATTTTAAAGATCATATTGAGAAGACATTACCCTACCAAGAACATGAAGATGTTCATGCTGAATCGTACCACTATAGAAACAGTCTTTTTACTGAAGGGTCATTTTTGCTTTGTGATCAGAAATGAATCCAACCTGCAGACGACAAGAAATATAGACTTACAGATCACTATAACTGATTGCATGTTCTTAATTAATATTAGGTTCGATTGTGAACAGAATTTGGTGAAATAATTTGATCTGAATAGAGACAAGTAACGTTCATCGCTAGGCGATTCACTTAGCCCTAGACTGATAGAATACATGTACGGATGTAATAACATAAAAAGCTACATTAAAAAAGTAATATGCAAAATTGATAATATGACCAGTATATCTTAGACGAGCAGAAAACTTAATTTGGAGAATTCTCACTCTAAGTAAAGATGATGCATTTACAAATTTAATTTTTATTGTCGTTTTTGTTTTATTTTTTTTTGCTTTTATTAATATAAATAGCGCCCAATAACATTAGACAAGAATACGATTTTTTTATAATTATATTGGCGCTATTTGTACGTACAAAAATATGAAT
>CAJNOP010001366.1:2661-16532 GCA_905250075.1 Rotaria sp. Silwood1
CATCAGTGTAAATATCTGTACCCCAAACAGATCCTTCTGTGTTGCCCATAATCATGAAAGAAAAAGTTTGACCAATTTTATCACGATATGTCTTGAGATTCGGTATAATAATCGTAGTAGTGACAGGGACTCCAATAAATAAATAGCTTCCTTCCCATGCACTATATGATGAAGAGGTTATTAAATAATTCGTTTATTATGCATCTTTTATTTTAAAATATGTAGACGTTTTTTATACCCACATTGTAATCTCAAACTGAGTGATTTGTGACTGTATCAGTACCATTTCGCATACTGCCTTGATAGTTGAGCTCACCGGGAAGAATTTTGATATTGACAGTATTCGTTTCATCATTGTTAATAGCTCCTGCATGTACAGCAGCAGCGGCAAGGTTGGAATCATCTGTATAAATATCTGTACCCCACACAGATCCTTCCATGCTGCCCGTAACCATGAAAGAGAAAGTCTGACCAACTTTATCACGATAATCGGTCAGATTTTCAGGTGCCTCGACTGCAACACTCCCTATGTTTACAAAATCAAATGCTATGCATTGCAACGTTTTATTTTTGTCGTTTTTAAGGCCTTAAGAGATGAGCAATAGTTATTACTCAATCAAGAGATTGAATAAATCAAACTTTTATTGTTTATTTTATTAATTGCCTTACCATTTGATGCCGAAACAAAAGATAAGTTAGATTGATTAACATTTGCATCACGACGCGCTAACTTATGCAAATCAAGATTCACTGAATCATGATCAAACAGGCGACGACGATCAATATCATTGTCAGGAGAAATGTTTTGAACAATGATGGAGTTTGACAGCGCTTGGGGTAATAATTGAGATATCAGTACATTGCTAGCAGCAGCAATTTGGTTCGCACACCTAACTGAGCGCTTCGTCAGCAATTTTGCTCGTAACTTGTCAGCGTGACTTGAACAGTGTGACATTCCTATTGGTGTAGTAGTAGAACAGTTTTTGTTGTTAAAGTAGGAAAAAGAAAAGGAATGCAGCGAATACGATGTGTAACTATTCTACAAAGTACAAGTAGAATCTCACGGGTACGAAGCTAAGGACTTACCCCGTTCGATGTAGAATCGAATATATCAAACTTGCTGCGATGACTTGGTTAAAACGGTTGCGTAAGATTTCTCTTTTATCGTTTTAATTCGCTAGTGTGCTGCTATGGCTCTATTTCGAAAACAGCAGAGTCAAAAGCTTACCCACATAAAGTATATATAATTGTTAGTTGTCATCAACTGAAAAGAAAACGAAATCAACACTTTCGATCACATTTTTTTGTTTGTTCTCTTGCCTTTCACAGATGCGAAAGACGTAGTGATTTTTTTTGTTGTTCGGTTGTTTGGCAGTCACAGAATGGAAATATATTGGTCATAACTACATTTCTATGAATGCACAAGTATTTTGACTAGATTTCTACCATGACGGATCAGCAGATAATTTCAATTTTGACCGAAAATAAAAATATCGAATAAAGCAAGATCTTGAAAAAAGACATGTGTGAAGTTGAGGATGAAATTTATAGATGGAAACGATTTGAACAGTCACACGACATGTTTCAACTTATGAGAGTGAGGGCATCAGTGTGAGTGCGACACTCTCATTCCCCACCTTCACCTTCTGAATCGAACTGTACAATTTGACGGAAAACTATGTTTTGTTTCTAATCCACCGTAGATATCCATTATAAATCTTGTTGCTCAACACTACTCTATAGTTTATCGAAATCATATCATTAAGCAAATATTTATTTGTGTATATGAGCCTTTTCTCCACCTTGTTATTATTTTCGTAACGATTCCATGGTATTTTGTTGCTAATGACCAACGAAAGCGGTTAATAGATTCTATCAGATCCACAAATATTGAATCTGGTTCAAGTATCAGATCTGAGTCTAATAACAGCTCACTAAAGTACTAGATTGTTTTTTTCCTCATTTCATTGGTGTCGGTGACTACCACACTTTACATATTTCTCAGTTAGTTTTCGTGAAGATCTTATAACTCGAGTTACATTTAACTGATTCCTCATTCATCTTTACCGTTATTTATGTTGTCTACTTTGGTTTTGAATAACCAATATCATCCTTTTTGTGTATTGTGCAGTACGAAATGAAGACAATCATAGCACCACCGATTATCAAGATCAAGAGAAACAAAGCGCGTGACTTTCGAATGTTACTGTGAAGATGAAATTTCTCTGTCATAGTCTATTCACAAGAAAAAAGAGAAGTTTCATATTGGATCAGATGAACATGAAGATTAGAGATATTTCTCTTGTCCGAGTACATGTCGCTTGAGGACAGCCATTCTGCATTTGATGAACGAACCCAATCGGATCTTGTGAGATCCGACCAATGAACAGAATTCGATGAGTGACTGTGAGAATGGATTACCTCACCCTCATTTTCAAAAGTTTGTCACAATGAATTTTAGAATAGAAAATTTTTTCAACAACATGTTGTATTTTTATCACAAATCCTTGATAGTTATACTCAGTATTTTTATTATGTTATTACAAAGCGTTTCCATTCTTGAAAAAATATTTCTATATTCTAATAGCTTATGAAATTCTCTACAAATTTATGCATAGACATCGTGAATTGCACTATTTTTATTGAAGAACTCTTGATCATCAAATTCCTTCTCGTTACATTTTGTTCTTTTCTACTTAACTTTTGAAAATTATTTTCATAATAGAAATAAGTCGATGCAAAGAGCGTTACATATTGTGATAGTGCGTGAAACTCGGCACCATTTGATAGGTTACTCGAAAGAGAAAGAGACTTGCATGATTATGTAGAATGGCTAGAATTGCTGTATGAAGTGATCAAATCATTAGAACATTTCGTACCTAACTGTTCTCATCGCTATAGCTCAATCTGAGAACAAAATAAATAGCATACTCGGAATCAGGACAAAAAAAAGCTTAAATCGAATTCTATCACAAGATTGAATAACGTTTAACAGCCTTGGTAGTCCTTAATGTTACCATTTTTCTTCAATGTACAGATTGTTGAGCACTGAAAATCAGTACTGAATAAACACAAGTAATACTGAATGCGACAACTTCTTTCTTCATTGCATACTTGTAAGATCTCCTTGTTTTTTAATATCGGTAACAATATGTGTGTCCATAATGGGAAACAGCAACATCAAACAATGCTTGCTCCTAATCATCCATAACTACGATGATGGATAACCTTAAAAATGAAGAGAAAATCAAATATCCGTCGGAATAATTAGAGAAATCTTCAAGGTTATTTTTCTTCTCATGAGAAGAATGAGAGAACGATGAATTGATTTGTTTCAACTAGTAATCAAAAAAAGCAATAAAGTGCAAAAAAAGATTCTTTTTTAAATTAGTCTTTCATACAGTGGTCGATTTGAATTACTTCTGAATTTGAAAAAAAAGAAGGTGTGAATATGGGGTGTGGGTGTAAATGAATTGAATACGCACACCCACACTCACCCATCCACACCCATACCCAACATAAAACGATAGGTGGTGCCTTTTTTGTTACTGATATGAATAACAAATAAAAGTAAAGAAGAATAATCCATATTGAAGAATTGAAAACAGAATTATAATTAACAACGAAATAATGAAAAGCAATCTACATTTTCTTTAATTTTTATTGTAAACTGTCTTCTATTCATAAAAATATAATTGCCTTTAAATAAATTGAGTTAGAGAATTTTTCCCATCGATGATAGTATTGTTCTAAAGGAAATTATCCTTGGCGATTCCATACATCATCAAGACAAGTTTTATAATCGTGTGCAACACATTTTTATGATGTTCAAGTTCCGAAAATTTTCATTCACATTATCTAATCAAAAAAGACGAGAAAAGAATGAAATTTAAAACAAATATTTATTTTCAAAAATCAAACATTAAATAGCTTAGACTTTTTTAATTTCAACATATCATTAGATTTTTTTCGGTGATTCATTTAAATATATCAGTCACTAGTTACTTCCTTATAAATACATGAAATGCCTAAGTAAACATTCCCATTTTGGGAGCTTTGTATCTTAATGACAACAAACGGTACAAATGAAAACATTGAGTTTTCTTTCAAAGAAATTTTTTCGAATAAAAACTTTGATAAATTCATCGTTTGTTTCAATATTGTGCATATTCTTTTCAAGTACTCCAAAACGAATATTAACTTTTTTACTTGTATAAACTTGGGATGAGTAAGAAGAACTGCTATTATCGGAATCAGTAAATGTGTCATAAGATTTATGTATCAATGGTATTTTCCCTATGTATATTTATATCTGCGTTCTGTTTCTTTTTGTACTCACATGAAGTTAACTATTGTTTCTCTCGTTCTATCGCGTATTTTTCTTCATGTGTTCTCTTCCTTTCTTTCTATTTTTTCCCAACTGTATTATTTTATCTTCTGGTTTATTCCATTTATGCTCGAACATCGTATATAAACCTATTATTTTCAAAATGTGAAGAAAAAACAATGTGTGGAATAAAAACTAAAGTGAAAGACTTTCAGTAATCATTCTACTATAGTCTCAATAAAATTATATATACATATCGACGTAAAATACAAGTAACAGTTATAATAAGAAATTATTAAAAATTTTCAGATGAGAATGGTAAGTTTTGTTAGATAAATTGACTGCTCAGCGTTTATTTTTATACAAGAAATTTTCTTTAGAAATAAAAATCGACAAAAATTTTTATGATTTTCAATTCGTCGAATATTCAAATTTAAATGTGAACGACAATCGACAAATTCTATTAATCACAAATTTGTATTTTGGCGTATTCGATGGGAAAAAGTTCCTACTGTTTTAACTAAAAATATCCCATTGAGAGGTTATAAAACAAAGAATAGAATCGTTTTATAACTTCTGGAAGAAAAACGAGAAAAAATATTGTCATAATTCCAGAAAATAAAATTGAATTGTACTATAACATGAAAAACGTTTTCTTTTTATTTTGTATCCATCGATGTAAAACTTTCCCGTGAAAGGATAAATTTCATTTTTTTTTTCTATTCGGTATCATCAGCCTTGAAAATGTTTTCAAGTAGGCACATTAAAATAGTTAACAATAAACTAAGTATAGAAGAAAAATAAAAATAAAAGCAGATAAGTTATTTTTTCTTTGAAAGGATAGAAAGCCACGTTCTCTGATGCATCTCGCTTCTGTTGTTAGTTTTTTTTCGATGTTCTGTATTGCTGACGACATGCGTGTATGTTTACTGTCTATTTTCTGTTGTATGATGAGTAATTGATAATTGTCCTTTGGTTTTTTTTCCAGTCTCTTTTTCTTCACTTTCTCGATGGTTTTTTCCAAGATTTACAAAGAAAAATTATATAAAAGCAGAGATAGGTGTCAAAGAAATATATGTTTAACTTTTCCACAACAAATGGTCCGACACGAAGCAGTCAATTTACAGGCAACATATCTTTTGGTGATCGCTTGTCAAAGGGATATGGAATAGTATTTTTCGAATCAAAATGAAAAAAAGAGTTTGTTGATGAAAATAAATAACTTTTTAATCAGTATTTTTCGTCGTTAGGCTAGTTGAAATCATTTCTGCAAAAACTTCATATTTATTAATAAAGAAATTATCTCAATAGAAAATAAGTCCTTGTAGCTCAAGAGGTTGATTGATATATTCGACTGAGCATGCAATCTTTTCTCTAGAATTATATAACATTTCAAATAAATTAAAAATTCCATATTTTCATTTTGGCTCAAAAAATACTGAATAAATGGAAAGACTCAATCTATAGAAACATTATTATTTCTATGGAATAATTAAATAATTACTAAAATTACTGAATTTAAGCCATATATTATTTCGACTTCTATGAACAAGTGTTTAAAAAAAATAAATTTACTTTGTTCATATTTCTCTTGTAGATTCATAATAAAAGATGAATGATTCATCTTGAGTTTTATTGATTTTTTATTTTACCAGTTATGGTAAAGTTTTCGATGTTCACTACATTTAGAAATAGCAATACTCGACAAAAAAAAATAATAATAAACATTCAAATTTATTTGTTCTTTCTATAAAGGGAACAATTATTTAAAATTATCAATCATTTCTCAAATGTATCGATTTTTAAGGAATCGAATGTTGAAACTTTAATAATAAAACAACATATGCTTGTCATTGATCGATAGCGAACAAAATTTTTTCAAAATTAGTCAGATACAATGGGAACGATTCCAAAAAACTAAGATTTACCTGTCTACCCTCTGATACGCCGGAGTACATTTATCCCTGTCAAATGTTAACTGTAAAAGTTGTTTTTATATGAAGAATAAAGGAGAAAACTTTTTCTCATGAAAAAACATAATTGTACCGATTATATTCACAGATTATCTGATTCATTTTCAAATGCCTTTTGTTGTCTTTCATTTCTACGACTCCATACTTTCTATCCGCATGTATGTTGCCTATTAAATTTCGTTTTACTTTCTTACATCGACATCCATTAGAATATTGTGCGTTGTTTACGTCGTCATATTAAGGTTATTCTGTTTCTTTGCTCTCTTTTTAATACATCCAAGCGCCAATAAACAGGTTTCTCTAGTTGTAACACGAGGAATACATATGTAAGAAGAAAAAACCAGAAGAAAGAAAACATTTCTTTTTTATCTAACACCATCCTTAACTTATAGTAATCCTCTTCATTTGTTTATTGTTTTCGAAAAAAAACTATATGATATGATAAAACAAAGTTTTTCTTTCGCTTGGACAATGGAGTATTTTTTCATTTTACGATAAAGCTCATTATGTATGGAAATTTTCTTTTATTTTTACGTCATCGGAAGTAATCTTGAATGACAATCAGGTCTTATTTTCAGATAAATAAATTGAAAGAAGAGAAAATGAATCCTGTAGAAATTAACCAAAACGATCAGTCTTCGATTGATCACAGTATTGAATCACTTATGCAAGATTCATCCGTTAGACAACCTATTCAAAGTACAATTTTTGCCGATGATGAACGAAAATATTTGCAAGCAGGCTGTTTAGGTAACGAAAGTTTAATTGTAAACAAAAATGTTTGTGTATTAATGATTAATTTTAGATTATGGCGAATTTAATGCGAATCAATCAGATAATCAAACTAATGACGAACCGATAGGATCTGCATTACTTAACGAACCAATATTGTTGAGCGATCTCGATAATTCACCACAATCTCAATGTGGTAAGTTAGAAAAATATTAAAAAACAATATACATTAATAATATTGTCTTTTGTATTTATTGATTACAGACATTTCGACTAGAACTGTTGAAGCACTTCCGACCATTGTTAAGAAGAAATCAAAGGAATCACCGATTAAAAATAAGACTAGTAAAAGAAGTAAGAAGATTTTTCAAGATTGATATTAGAATATAAACAAGAATAGTCAGATTTTGGCATTTTCTCTGATGTTAAAATTTCGATTCTTATTCGAACCTATACTGAAACTATCGATATATAAATTACAGAAATGTAAAGCTGTTAATTGATTTCATCCTTTTGAATTCTTAAAGGTTTTTTTAAATAATACTGAAAAACAGAGTTACGAAACCTGGTATTCATATAATAAGTGATCATAATGAGAAAATCATTAGATAACTGATTTGATCTAGAAACTTGATATAAATTTTATTTGATTAATTTTTTAGGAAAGATTGGTTCTAATGATCATAAATTTCGTATTGAAATCAACGATGAAGAGATGCAGGATAAATTCGAGTAGGAAATTTGAATTTGATAAAACTGATTTTATTTGAGTTGTAATTTTTTAGTTTGAAAATGGTGCTTAAAATCTCAACAGAATTTGAAATTAACAATAAATTATTCAAAATTGACGTGAATAACTTAACTTCAGGTCAAAATCTCGGTGAAGGAAAATACGGCTTTGTCCAAAAAGTGAACATTAAACAAAATGGTGGCATTGATATTGCAGTTAAAGTACGTAAAATTCAAAGGAAATTATTCTTATTAGAAATTATTTGACTTTTTTATTTGATTTCTCTGAAACAAAAGAAAGAATAAATTTTTATTTGTGAAAATCTTTCGATTAATGTAAAGTAAATTTATTATTTGATTTTTATAGCGAATGAAATTAAGAACAAAACCTGAATATGTTTTTGTATTACGTACAGAATTGAAAATGGCGAAAGAAATAATGAATTCAAATGGTTGTCCATATCTTTTAGATTATTACGGCTTAATGATTGATATAGTAAGTAAATTTTTTCTTTATTATCAAAAATTGTTTTTATTTTTGTATTTTAAGAACAAAAGCGAATTATGCATCTGTATGCAATTAATGGATTCAACAATGAAATCATTTTATGAAACAATGCATTCCTACAATAAAATTGTGATTAATAATTTGGACCTTTTTATTAGCCGTTTAATTCATAATGTAAGAAACTAAATTAATTAAAATTTCTAATTTGCAATTTTATCTTTTATAGGTTATCAGTGCACTTGAATTCTTAGCAAAATAAAGTTATTTTCATCGTGATATTAAACCAGAAAACATTCTTATTAATAATCGTGGTGTTTTTAAATTAAGTGATTATGGAATTTGTTGTAGCAAAGATGAAATCAATTCAAACGAATATCATCTAATGGGAACAATTCATTATTTATCACCTGAAATTCTTGAAACGCCACCACATATTTGTTCAATTCAAAGTGAATTATGGGCTGTAGGAATAACTTTAATTGAAATTGTTAATGGTCAACATCCATGGCCTAGTGCAAATTTACTTGATCACTTGATAAAAATCAATAGTTACAATCCAACAATTTCTAATAAGATTATTTCGAAAGAAATCGAAGATTTCATTTTACGCTTGTAAGTTGTTCTATGTTCACGTTGATTTAAATTATTATAGCTTTTTATTTTTTTATTAGATTGAAACGAAATGCTCAAGATCGTCCAATTTCTTACAATGAAATTCTTAATATGTCATTTATCAAGAGAATTCCAAATGAACCAACAATCAATGAATTAAACTTTATTAGATCAATAATCGAAATTATTCAAGAATTTGCCATTGAAGTTAAAGAATGAATATTAATTTATGAAGATGATTAATGGTTTATTTTCTCTTGAAATTTAATTCATGCTAAACATATAGTTTTGGTAAAAATTAAATGGAATAAAAAAAAATAAAAGTTGTTTAAATTTTGGCATGTTCTCTTAGTCAATTAAACATTCATTCAATTCAAAAGTTATTTCAACTTAGTGAATTTATAATTATATTTGCTGCTTCTTCTGTGTTGCAGATTCAACTTTACGTGTATTTCAAAATTCATAAGTGAATTTGTAACATTTTTACGCGTTTCTTTTTTACTGTTACAAATTCATATGAATCAAATACAAGAAAAACCTCAAAATTAGGTTTACCACAAAGTTGTATCCAAGAAATATTTATATTTTGAATATTTTTTATGATTATTTTTATAGAATAAAGTTTTTCAAAATAAAATCTTATGTGCTTCTAAGTTAGTCATTTTCATGTAACATATTAGATCTGAACAAGTATGACTTGGTTCTAATTAATAACTAAGAGTTTAAATCGAATCCTATAACTTCGAAAAATAGAACTTCAAAGAAATAATCAATGTAATGATGTAAAAGAGAAAAGGAATCATTTACCTAACACAGTCAATATTAAATGCATGAAGGAATAAATCAGAAGAACCTATATATTTGCATCCTGATATTGTTGATACTCTTTTAATAACGAGTAAATTCATTTGTATTATTGAAATAAAACAAATATATGTGTTGGTTGTGAGTATTGTAAAAACTAGAGAAGAATTCACACTAACATCCCTCTGTGGAAATGAGTTAAACACAAGAAAAATCTGGAAACAAATGTGCCAATCATAATCGTCTTCAGTTTGTCTCAATTCTTCATCTTAGTCTGATAAATACATTTTCCATAGCAGGATGAATTTTCATCACTGAAATGAAAATAACAAAAAAAAACTGGAATTAATTGGATTAACCACCACCAGTTTTCTTCCCATGTAGATGCACACATATGAAATTAACTTACTATCGCCAGTATCAGCCTTTGAGCAAAACAAACAGAAAGAAATACTACATTTACACTTGACTGCATTACATCCTTCGTATTTGATCAATGAATTGCTTGTACGAAGGACACGGGTTAAGTTTCAGATTTCCCCTGAACCCAACATCAGAGATAGTAAAAGACTTTTCATTTCAGAGCATGCAAACTTACCTATATTTACCATTAACTCCGTTTCGTTTTCCAAATTTTAAAATTTTTTGATATTGTTCACATGTTACACCCATATGAAACTCTCCTTCACATTTAGCACCATGAGTCTTGAGATATGTATTACAAAAGTATGATTGTGGATGACTGGATTTGCAGTAAACGTAAATTACACGGCGTTAAATTTTATTCGAATATTGCAGGTATTGCTCATTTCCAAAATAGGTATCAGCTCTTTCGAGGAGATTCGATTCTAATATACTATCTCTTTTGTTTACGACGCGCCAAAAAAAAATAATAATTTTGTGGAGAGGGTGTGGATGGGGTGCGGGTGTCGGTGTGCATATCTTTGATTAATCGATACCCAAACCCACACCCACACTCCTATCTTTTATAGACAGACATTTCTATTGAGACCTCGGAGAATTTCTATACAAAGATTCAATCTGAACGTGTGAAACTTCTTTAATTTCGACAATAAAATAAGACTACTTTTATCAATGGCGCGTGTGAACCTATGGAGTATAAGATGTGAGTTTGATGTCGTTATATTTTTTTATTCACTCGCACGTACACATTTGCCCACATCCACATCAACAAAGCCCAAAATTTCTTCTGAGATTGGCTACTGTAAAATCCAAATTGATTCAAATGAGAAAACCTTTCAAGTTTGTTGATAATACCCATGATAACGAAACAATACATAAACAACATGTAAGTTTAGCTTTATTAATTCATTTGTTCCTTTTCTTTGTTCTTATTTTTGCAGGTATTAAATGTTAATAATAAGCACAGTTCGTATCAATCAAATGCAAAAAATCCCACTGAAAATTACCGCGAATTCTCGGTATAACCAATTGCAACAAGATTGTTACAGATATTGTTCAGAAAAGGGGCTTGAAGATTTTACAATCGTTCATTCGTTCGTTTATCGATCTGCTATGATTCGTCTTGTTGTTCCACATTATATAAAAGCATACCATGTAATTCACCATGACTTAATCGCTACTTTATCAAACATTGAAAAAATTGGGAAAATTAAGATAGATCAAACGCTATCTGAACTTCGTTCGACTCTATCTGCTTTACATACGGCACTTAATGTAACTAAACATGCTGCCGCTCTTATCTTGGTTTCAAATATCCCCATGATCAGCAAACAGCACTTCTTAGCAATGATTTATACTCGATAATTAGTTCACATGAATTATGTATATCTGGCTTGGTAGCAATACTGTCTATACTGAAAGAAGAATTGAAAATTGTTGAGGCACATAGAAATATTTTCGAAGATGTCCATTTAAAAAATCTGTTGGATGTCGATGGTGTGAATGTCAGTATTGTTCAAGCGTAGATTCACACCCATCCACATCCTCCAATTTCTTTCCCATAGAGATCTACTGTATTGATTGTCTATGTGAACAAATGAATATGGTGATACGAAGAGACACATAAAAAATGAATGGTGTCCATGCTGTGATCTTTTAATGCATCAGCAAAAATGATGTGAACCCTTGTGTCCCATTTCATTGTTCTCGAAACTTAATGTGGTGAGTGTTTGTACGAAAACGTGAAGAGTTACTTGACACATATGAAGTGTGAATTAGGATCACAGTGTTATTTTTTAATCTATGCTTTTATTATGAATATTTTAAATTCTTAATAATTATTTCGTCACTTCGTCTAATAATTTAGTTTTCAATTCATTATTTAGTTTAGTCCATTGAAAAAAAAATACGAAATAAAATTCGACTGAGATGAGTAATTAAATATTTAACAGACAAAATCCATATAAAAACTTTTAAATCATTTACGGAAAGAAAGAAATCATCTTGTTTAAACACGAATATTGTATTTTTCTAAGTCGCCTGTACCACTCACAATTCACTTTTTTGTGTATTTTAAAAGGATCAGTTCTCTTTTGATTATTACCGATCTGAAAAATCATTTTAAACAAACGTATTCGATAGTAAGTGTTATCATATGTGAATGAACAATTGAGAATTCTTTATCTAGTTTTCTAAGAAATAAAATAATTTTTCATCAATTACCTTCTATGTATTCGGAACTCATCTCAAGTATTATGATTCGCCATGTTAGATTTCATTCAACAAGTAGTGATTGTCTGAAAAGTTTTCTTCTATACAACACTCAATATTGAAAATAAGAACGATTATTTTGGTCTCATGGTTCTTGTATTCATTTTCTCTTAACTATTCGTTGTACGAAGCCCAAAATTCGTGTTATATGTCAGTTTTTTTGTTGCTTCATCGTTTACTTATTCACATGAATCATAACAAAAAAGACCGACATCCGCACCTACAATCTAGATGAATTAATAGGATATAATCACTATAATAGCTGCATCATACTCATGGACGTTAGTGACGATGCATTGGGATTTTATCAGAAGAATTTTTGATACTTTTCACAAAAATCTTCTACTTTTTTTTTGGAAAGTATAGGACAAAAGTTCAAAGTATAGTCTATTATAGAATTGGTTAAAAAGGAAAGAGGCCGACTGAGAAGCCAACATATGTCTTTCGCATTTTAATACGAATAGAAACGCTTTTATACAAAGTAAAATTTCGAAGCGCACATTTCATTAAGAAATTCATGTTAATTTTATTTTCGTAACTTATTTTGAATTTGTTTTTTTTTTTTTCAATAAATTATTGTGACGATTTCATCGACAATAATCAACGTAATTTCTTATCATCTGATTCGGAATAACATTGATAATTCATTGATCATGCCATATTGTACTATTTCAAAAATTTATTCAAAATGAATTTCGAATAAAAGTATATGTTTATTTTATTCGTTCAGTTTTATTACTAAAGTTTCAATAGTTGATTTTGTTGATTTCTTTTGGCCGTAGCCTACTTCGATTTTAACTAATTAAGACTAGTTCGTTCTAATCGCAATATTTGATAAAAATCTAGTCATCTGATGATAATGATTATCAGAGCATTGTTTTATCGTATAAATTATTAAAAATCATATTTAGAAAATACCAGAATGCCATTCGTTAACGATGAAATCATAGTTATCATAAATATTTATATTTCATTTTGCTTTATACGATTATTTTTTTGACGATTAATATTCATGTATGAATAAATTTTGTAGCATTTTTAACGGATATATCATCTCATTCGTTAGTGATGTGTGTTTTGAAAAGTAAATCAGATATTCTATAGACATCTTTGTAAAATTCTTTTATCATTCAATAAGATCCTATTTATTAATTTCGAGATAATGAAATTATTTCAGTATTTCACAGGAGCATTAATGATCCAACTTTCCAGAAGTGATTTCCTGTAGTTCGACTATACTGAAAGTTTCTTCATACATGGAATTTATACTGTAGGAAAATACGAGAAATATTTCTTTTAAATACAGGACCAGTTAAAAGAGCTGATATTTCCATATGTAGGTGTCTATCAGAAAAGGACTTGCTCTTCAATGTAAATTTTATAAAGAATCACACTGATTATTTTTTATAATATATAATCTAAAAGAAGTTTTTTTTCATTTTCTATCATTTAGTTAACTTTCAAACCAATTATATATATTTTCATATTGAGG
>CAJNOP010001366.1:16542-34371 GCA_905250075.1 Rotaria sp. Silwood1
ACACCCATACCCACACCCACACACCCACACCACCCACGCACCCCCTCCCCCCCATATACATGGTCATAACGATCTTGTCTATGATCCAGATAAACATAAATTTTCTGATTTAGCTTATCCGAATACTTCTAAATTTACTCTTCATCATGGCACATAAATAACTCATGTTAATACAGGTGCTATACAATAACTCTTTAATGGCAAGATAACGAGACTTTGAAGAAGATTTATTATTATCTTCTCGTGCTCTAATTCAGTGAAAAGCTATTCATATAATCCTGTTTAATTTGTTTAAACTTCAACATTTATTCAAGTTAAACTTTTCAATACACACCCGCCCACCCATTTTCCATTATAAATAGTATATAGCTGATCCTAAATAGTTTATCCTGAATAAAGGTGAATTTAGCATACTAAGTGCAAAGTAGTTGTGTCCAGTGACACCTAAGCCGAAAAGACAAATTCCCCGTGTTGAATGTCTTGGCATTCAGCTTGTAGAGTTGATTAAGCTGTACTTGTGGCCCAACGGCCTGGAGCCATGGCACATACTGCTGGTCGATTTCTTTCCGTTTACATTTAAGCTGAAGTACGTGACCCAATTAGCGATTTGCTATGGCACGTGCAGCACAATTTTTTTATTTTAGGCTGGGCGCTACTATGACTCTTCATTTATGCAATGTTAGCACTGCGGGTGAAGATTTGTTTTATTATTTCGCCATCGTACCAATTTATTTTCTTAACTTACAATGGCGTTTGAAGTGCCCAAAACTGCTATAAAAGAATATCTTTAATCTTATTTTATTTTTGTTGTATTTAATTGTTTTGTTTTTGTCAGATTGTACTTTGGCAGTAAATATAGATATCCCCAAGTCGCCCTTATATAAATAATAGTCTTCTCATAGAGAGATCGACATAAAAATATTTAAATTCAAGTAAAGAAAAAGTAATATCTAAAAGTATTGATTAAGTTCAAGCACGTTTTATTAATTTGTATGAACTAAATCAATCTATTAATCATAAAGATCTTTGTTGAGCTATTGAAAAAACTTATTGTCAAATATATTCAAAAGATAAAATTCAATTCGTTAAAATTTTATCAGAAGAAATGCTTAATTTAATACTTGAATTAAATGCATTATATAATTCTTTTTTAGTAATTCACAATGGGATTATAAACTAACATTTTTATTTACACATGAATACGGAAAACATTTTCCATGAAGAACAATATCAATTGGAATTATTTCTCAACAAGATAGACTTATTACTGGATGTGAAATGTATTCGGATTTATAATATGTAAATATGATTAATAGTTTGAAAAAATCTTGTTGAAAAAATTTATATTGATGAAAGTGTTCGATAAGCTTGTCAACAAATACGAAAACACATTCAAACTAAACAAGAAAAAACAATAATTGATGATATATAATCATGGATTTTAGCACAAATTTAACTGATAGAATTTGTTTCTCATACTGTTCTACTTCTTGTATTCTTCTAGTCCTTTGATAAATAAATCAAAAAGCTTTTTGAATAGGATTAGTCTTGGTCAAAATGGAAAAGAATGATATTGATGTGATGATTAATTTTTGATAAAAATGAAGAGATATTTAGAAAGAAAGGATATTTGTTTGCAGCTCTATATACTAATATTGAAGGAAGATATGCACCAAACAAGGATCATAAAAGATTCTACCCCAAATTCTTCTTCTTTGCATTTACCTTAATTTTAATTTGTCTGACGAAAATAGACTCAGGTCGAGCTAAAAGGGTCGGATTCAGTCGGTAACTTTCTGACGTATTCCGGTTATTTACACAATATTCCGTTGAAATCCGCTGACCAGATTTACTAATTTCTGAACAAATATCTGAAGCCGCAAACAATCGGATACCATCAAAAGGATCCGTTCGCATTCGATAGAATCCATCACTACCCGGTGTCAGGATTTCATCAGATATGTCAAACCTGCAAAATATAATTCAATTATTGAAAATTTACTTCAACTATTCAATTATTCCATTTTCTCTTCACACACACACACGTATCACGTGACCAGGTGTGGGTGCGGAGAAGGGAGTTCGGGGGAGACGATAAAAAGTGAATAATTGAATAGCTGAAGTAGATTTTCAATAATTGAATTCAACTTTCAGGTTTGACACTACTGTATCGATAGAGAATTGCTTTTAAATACATCAAGTGCATGTCCCATTTTCGCTGATTTCACTCATATATGAATATAGCGTATTACAATTTAAGCAAAAAGAAACTATTTGTTATTTTATTTCGTGTGCAATATTCATGATGTGCGAAATTACTGAAGCATATGGTTTTACGCACATGTATCGTTGTGTGCAACGTTCTGTATGCATCTTGTGCAAACTTGTTCGTGATAGGGTATGCTAGTAAGAAAAAAGAAAAAGAAAGAAAATTGGACAAAATAACGAATGGTAAGAAACGCATAAAGTTGTTTGGTTGCAAAGGTAAAAAAATAGAATCATTCGAGAAAACAAGCAAACAACATTACATACAGAATAGCAAACATAATCAACAGTGTCGTAGCACAAATTTTTTTTTTCATATATTCAAATTTTAATCATTTCGTTGTGGTGAGTAACTTATTTGAATAACGCCAAAAATAGAAAGAAGTCTATCAACTAACTCACATATAATGCTAATATGATCTGCATATTAGACATGATTCTCACATATAAAATTGATTAAAAAGATCGTCTTTTATTTTGGATGATTGATCAATAAATGTCTCTTAATTCATAGTCTAAATTCATTGATTATGTCTCTATTTAACAAAATTAGTTTGTTTCCTTTTCATTCGATACTGCTGTACATTATGTTTAGTTAATAAAGAGATGAGCATTGAACTATCACCATAATAAGAATAAAATTTTCATGTTAGTGAAAATAAAGATAAAAAGCTTCGCGTTTTTCAGTACTTTCTTAAAGTCTGTGAGAATAGTCATGATAAATTTAAGATTGTCTGAAACTTTCCTGTAACATTAGCGTTTTCTATTTCTTCATAAGTGATGTTTATTTGTTAGATCTGGCTAGATGTATGTTGGTCTATGTTAAATATGAAAACTCTACTAACATATAGCTAGATTTAAGAGAATCGATCAGAATCTATCATATCTCACTGCCTTTGCGTGTATTCTTACAGCTTCACCTTTATTAAAAAATTTTAGATGGATATGCCGGCGTCCTAGTGTTTCGTGCAATTGGTTCTACATGACTAGAAGATAGAGTATATGGAAAACAAAAATACTTTATTCGAAATCGTATTTCTGGTTATTTGAGAAGAATTATTGCATATGTTATTTAAGATTGAAAACGTCGTTTTTCTATTTTTAGAACATGCAAAAAATTTTGTTGTATAATATGAGCCTATATAACTACTTTATTATGAATACTATGAATGTGACAAGATAAAGTAACACTGATTTCGTTGCTAAAACTTTGATGATAAATTTTGAATGTTTTTGATTTGGAAAAAAAACAAGAAGTTTTTATGGGTGAATTCAGCACTTAAATTATTCTATATCTTCGATTCAAAGTTTCTTCATTATTTGTAGAATAACAAACCAAGATGATCTTATTTATTCTTTGTTTTATCAAAAGGAATAGATAGATAGCTTTTTTGTCCTAAATTTGTTAGGTAAACCTACAGAGAGTTAAAACGTGCATCTCATACATCTACTTTAGCTTTATTATGATTTTCTGATCTATTTTATCTCATATTTCTTGCATCACTGTCATTATTATTTATACCATTGTTTAACTGAAGATAAAGTCTGATGTACATATCAATTGTATCTAGAGAATATCTTAACGCTCGATTAAGTATTGCGACAAAATCAAAAGCATACTTGTATGGATTATTTTCAAAGACTAGGAGTTGATAGACTCATGTTTTTTTTTGTTTTGGTCATATAATGATTGTGACAAATTGATACAATACTGATCAACATCACTGATATCTATTACATAAAAGTTTGTCTGCGAAAAACCAGAACTTAACCTACTGTAACATTCATGTCCTCAATAGTTTTATGAAAAATTGTATTTAAGATAAAAGTTTATTACCTTGCGATTTTTTTTAGAGTGTGGCGACTTAAACATCTCTCAATATTTAATTAGATAAAGAAAAATACCGATCATATAGAAATCCAATTTTCGAGAAAGTGATGTGAGATCTCATTGATATTCAGCACAGCAAGTGTTCAGCATTTAATACAAGGGGGTAAGTGCAGACGCCTAGCACCCAGCACCTGCTCAGCACCTACAGCACCTACCAGCACCTACCAGCACCTACCAGTACCTACCAGCACCTACCAGTACCTACCAGTACCTACCAGTACCTATCGGCACCTACCAGCACCTACCAGCACCTACAGCACCTACAGCACCTACCAGCACCTACAGCACCTGTTCAGCACCTATACTGCATTTCACTATGAGCACCTACGGCACCTTCAGCACCTGCAAACATTGTTTCATTATCTTAAGTACTTAAGACAATAGAATAGTTGTTGAAGATGCTGAAAGTGCCGTAGGTACCGTAGATGCTCACTGTGGAATGCGGTATACGTGCTGAGCAGGTGCTGGGTGCTGGGTGCTAGGTGCTGGGTGCTGGGTGCTGGGTGCCTGCACTTTCCCCCTTGATTTAATACCAAACTCTTCAAGAGAATTTATTCGATATATCTAATGCATTAGTTTCTATTTCTTCTTATTTTTACATATAGTCTTGAATATGGATCGACGCAGACTAGCTTTGATCTTCGGAAATGAGGACTACAGAGGTACAGCAAAACTAAAAAGTTGTGTCAATGATGCAAACGATATGGCAGTTGCCTTAACTAACTTGGGTGAATCTTTATGAGTGACATTTTCATGAAAAACAAAGTTTTTAACATTCCTTTTTTTGTTATACTTTAGGTTTTCAATGCACAAAATATTATAATTTGAATAAGCGTGCTATGGATATTGCCATTAGAGACTTTTGCACAACAATTGCTGATAATGATTGTGTTTTAATATATTTTTCTGGACATGGCATGGAGTCATACGTAAGAATTATGACGTATTTCTTATACTTACTTGAAAACTTCAGCAGTCATTTAGTTATGTTACAATACATGTTGTATTCAAACAGTTGGGTTTGACTAACTACTTTGGATAAGTGTTGTAGATAAATCATGCTTTAATATAATTTGACGAAGTTATTCTCAACAATATATATCAACAATAGAGTAGTTCTGTCATTTTGAAGCATAGTTCCTAATAATACTAGATTTTCATGTTCCTTGGAAAAGTAGCTTAATTCGTTTGAAACTTGTCTTTCCATTTCGTATTGATATATTGAAATCCATCTCTTAGCTAATCCTTTAGACGACTGTGTCCAATCACTATTTTATTGCCATCTACAATTACTAGTGGATTTGTAGGAGGAACTCACATGACAATAAAATATAAAATATATCTACACTTGTGCTAATGCGTTCCTTTTCGCGTGCTAAATATATGTGTATATACGTATGCGTGTGTGTATTTGTAATTCACATACAATAGTTTATTTTAATCTGATAAAAAAAATAACAACAGTATTTGTATAAAAGAAAAGAAGGACATGAAAAGACAAAATATAGAAGCGAGAAACAACAGAAAAAGCATATAATGTAATGAGATATATGTTTGCAGTATCCCTCTAACAACTCCACGCATGCATTTCATGGCAGAAATACAGTATTCCGCTATTACCTAACTATCACTATATCACTATGTATAGAAATGATATTAAAATAGTTGCATACTGGTTCCAGCGTAATTTTTCAAGATACCCTTTTGAGAAATGATGCAATTTTATATTTGATTAAATCAGATTATTGAATTGTCTTTTTAATCGAATTTTATGGGATGGATCATGATTTGTTCTAACCCATGTAAAAATATTGTTGCTAGTGAACTCAACTCTAGCAAAAAGAAGCTGCATGAAGTTTAGATTTGAAGAATAAATTATTTCTGGATATGATTCAATATAATTTTCTACAAATAATTGATAGATAATCGACATTTTCAGTAGGAAAGCTGAGAATTCCAATACTAGAGTTTTA
The DNA here is from genome assembly GCA_905250075.1 of Rotaria sp. Silwood1. NCBI lineage: Eukaryota > Metazoa > Rotifera > Eurotatoria > Philodinida > Philodinidae > Rotaria > Rotaria sp. Silwood1. Next base: position 22,672 of record CAJNOP010001366.1, read on the forward strand.
TTACATCATTATACACGGCTGAATGTCTCTACTAGGCAAGATGTTGACAAGTTGAATTCTTCTGAATAGATCCCAATGACTTGCTCTTTAGTGTCGATGAATGTTCATTATTTTTGAACCACTTTGTATGGCAGCAGCTTTGGAATATGCCTATATTTGTATCATTATGATAAAAATATGATCGACCATTAGTGATGGTGCAATAGATAAGATGAAATCAGTCCTTCCGAATTCACTTAGTAAGTCTCAATGGGATAGAATATGGAACTACATTTTGAGTCTTCCATTACCTAATAATTAAGCTACTAAGCTAAATGCTCTATAGAAGACTTCACTGACAGAATAAATTGAAATAACTGCTCACAAAATGATTATCAGCGTCTTTTCTATTCATATCTATGTTCCATGGGAATAATTTTCAATCATCGGTGAAACAGCACCCATAGGTTCATCAATTAGAGTGATTGAAGGTTGATTTGAATGAGTTGCATCTACTTACTGAATTGGCATGGCTTTTCTAGTACGTTAAGCCAAGTTACATGCTATGTTGAATTATAAGTCTCAGGTGCTCTCTTGAGCAATCAAAAGCGATATGAAAAAAGTTGTGTCACGAGTTCACAAGAAAATAAGAAGTACAATGAATGGCAAAGTTTCAAAGTCTGAGAATGGACATACAATGATTAATAAGGGTGTGGGTATGAGTGCAGATATGGAGTAAGATACCCAACCTCTCACCCACAGTCACATCCTCTCATGCTTTCCCTATAGAAGCGCAAAAGATTTTCAATCACAGAAGCAGTTCAGTTTTGCAAAAGTTGTCAATAAATTTATTGATGATAAGAAATCAACTGCCAAACTTACTGCATTTATCAATATTAGTTAGATCTAACTGTACTAAAAGTATAGAGGCATTTCATCCAGAAAGATATCCATTATCATGAGCGAACTCCTGTACAAGAATGCCCAGTATTTTCATTGATATTCACCATGCCCTACGAAAATCGTGATGAAGTAACTGTTACTAATCCAATTTTTCTATTATCAATGAATAGACAGACAGCGATAGTCTCTTTCACACCAAGGGTCATGATCACATCAAAAAAGAACAATCCATTGAAAAGATATTTACAAAGAGACTCTGGTACTTCAATGAATTGAAAAGACTATTGCTGCGCGCATCTGCGAACCATCTAGGATAAACTTGCTCATCAAAAGAGTGTAGTTCAAGATTACTAGATGACTATTCAAGAATATGAATATAAAGAAAGAGAACATTCACATCTTTCGATAATTCTATCATTGTCATTGATTGATTGCAGGGTAAGAACTATTTATTACCAATCGAACCGGTGCATGATCCAGAATTCGATTGCATAAGTTTGGATACCATGCTGAAGAATCTGAATCGTTCTGGAAATAATCTTTTAAACATTATTATTTTGGATGCTTGTCGATTTGATGAAGACAATGATACCTGGAGAATAAAAGCTAGTAGTAAACTAGCAAATCTTAAACCAGCATTTGGTAAAGCATTAACGTCACATGTTAACATACCTCAAGAATCACAATTTGCTTTGATATTTTCATCTGATCCTGGTACAGTATCTTACGCTGGTGAAGAAGGTGGAAATAGTTTCTTTACATCTGCATTGTTAAATCATTTGGCAGCACCACAGTTAGAACTTGATGGCATGATGAAGCAAGTTAGAAAAGAAATGTTACAAAACTCACTAGGTCAACAACGACCGTGGATTCATTCATGTCTAACAGAAGACTTTTATTTTAATCAAGGTTCGTAATAAGGACATTTTCTCTTGAATTTCTCTTTCCACTTCGTTTAACGTCGAAACCTCATAAAACATTTAGTACCATCTTATATCACTTTTCTTGTACGAAACTTTGAGAGAACTGTCTGGAGCTCGAAATGAATTGGAAAATCCTGACATGAACTGATTCTGTTCGATTTCATTAGACTAGAGGTTGAATAAATATTGGCTATTTTACGCTTATTTGAAGTCACTAGAAGCTAAAGAAATCAATCGAATATCCATATCAAAATTAGCATTACAGCTGATGAAGTAGTTTCACATTCTGTGTGAACGATTCACTTGATTTACAGAAAATGTCCTTCCCATAAACACGTGTTCAAACACTTAGCTTTTCTTGATTACATAGAGTTTTGCACGAAAAATCCATGACAAAGGGTTAACCACTACCAAATGACCAATTAAAATGGATTTTCTTGTACAAATATTGATCCAAATAGATGCGTTGAGAATTTGAAAGTTTTCTCTTGCTTAGAAGACTAATTTAATGATTTATTATGTTGGTATGTAGCGATGTATTGGTCTTTGTACGATGTTTAACATTATTGAAGAGTCTTTTCGTTCAGCGTACTATCGACACTGTATAACAAAACTACTCGAACATGTTTAAAAGTTAGCGCTAAATAACAATAACAATTTGAATTTCTTAAAGTAACAGGTCGTGTTATGATACAGTGTGATAACATATTGATAAGATTTAGATCAGCTTCTACTGGTAGTCAGAGAACGATGTTTGGCTAACTATTCAAATTAAAATCGTGTTAACATTTCAATCAATAAGCAATACATATCTTTGGTATTTTAAAGATACTTTTTTCCCAGAAATTCTTTTGCAATAAAAATAATCTTTAAATAGAGTGCACTAGAACGCTTCATGATGAAACATACAAAAATGAGATAAATCTTCAAAGGTACATGCCTATCACTTTTCTTTTTACATAGTTTAGCACTAATTTACAAACTTATATCCTAAAAACAAAGAGTAAACGACTTGCTTTTCCTTTTTGTGTGTTTCTCAGTCTAAATGTTATCTTTCATCATTATTTCTGTACCAATGCATGGTTATAGTTTTCATTGTTGAATAATCTGAATTTCAGAACTATGATTGAAATGTATTCAATTTGTATTTATCTACCACTTTTAAAGACAGTTGAATCTCGTATTTGAAAGATTTCAGACAAATAAAATTAGAATTCGAGCAAGAGTTTTCAATTTGTCTACATCTGCTCTTCTTCTTGTTTCAAACCGATTGTCGGCACCTTCTTCTCCTCCTTCTTCATGTAAGACCATTCAATTTACTTGTATGGCTTGAAGATGTACACACCATTCTCTCACTTTCTTATTTCCCAGGATCAAAGCCATCGATAGATTATAAGACTTGCAGTCTTCTCCAATGTCTTGCTCTCTACAATCTATAGAGAGTCTTCTATTATATTTCTGACATGTTTAATTTACTTAGCAAGCGTTCACATCATAAAAACAAACAGATGCTACTTGATTACAAAAGAAAATGTCAGGCAGATTCAAACCTTTGTGTGATTCATAATAATAGAATATTTTCCAAAGAATGAAACAAATTATTCACAACACTTCTGTTACACATACTTAAGTAATTGAAGAGAGTAAATGAAAATTTTTATAAATCAAAGATGTTAAAATTGTATTTGGACTTGATTGATGTGTAAGAAAAAATAGAACAATAGTACACTCTTAAACGGGTTATGAAACTTGGATATATTCTAAAATGTCAATGAAAATTTGATTGAAGTTTAGTATGCTAGGTTTTTTTTGGAATGGAATCCTTCCAAAATAAAGTGTAACATAGACTTTGTTATAAGTGTCTAGTACACTTGAATAAGTATGATTATCATTGAAGGACGTTTATAGAAAAAGCGCAGTTAAATAGACATTAAGAGCTTTTTTTGGGATCATTAGTGTTTTTTTTTGAAGCAATCTTTGATTTTTTCGTGCTATTATATAATATCGGTAGAAAAATTTTAGATGACTTTTCAAATTGAATTATTTTTTTCACATTATTCGAAAGAAATGAAACGGCGTGCATAGAAAAAGCAAAACAAAACGAACTCCATTTAGATAAATAAAACTCTCTAAAAGTTAGACATATGAATGGAAATATTTATTTTATGCAAGACTATTAATAATGTTCGTATGAACTCTTTATGGATTTCATGTTTCGTAAAACAATCTTTTTGAAAGACTTCCAGCGTCAAGCGCTCTTTTGAATATGATATTTTGAAAAGAAAACGTATTTATCAAAAGAAATAATTAACAGTTTACAGGAAAATTTTCAGCTATCTCTCATAAAATAAACATTTCACTTCATAGATAATTTACTTTGAAAAAGTTTCAATTATCTAAATAAAGTTCCTTTTTTTTTCTTTTCTCTATTTATATGTTTTTACTGCTTTTCAATAGTCGTGGAAATAAAATGACTCAATTGAAAAGAGTATCGAAAAAGTCTCGTGTAATATTATGCATTGTAATGAAAAATTTATTCAATCATCGATTGCTATTTTTTGTGGTTAAACTAAAATAATTTTATTGTCTTACCAAATATTTATGTAGTAAGAATAAAATAATCCTACCAATTTCTTGAAACAAGATTAGGGTGTGGGTGGGTTTCGGTGAAGAGAAGATGAATGAAAACACCCAGACGCACACACAAAACAAGACTATTATAAAAAGAATGATGGTCTTATATTACAGATGCTTTGACTACAAGTACAGCAACTACAAACCAAGCAAGAAGAAGAATATACTCCAGCGAAGTCCGAGTAATTTCAAGAATACATTAGTGTTATGTTCTTCTTTTATACCTATTTTCTTTTGTTCATAGGACAGTACAGCTCCAGCGGCCAACGTTCGTACCGAAATCAATCAAGTTAGTTCCATTATTCCACGGGTCAGATGAAAATCATTCGAAAAAACGGATATTCATTAAATATCTTATACTTTTAGATATCGACTATGAAGATCGACCCTCGAGAAAATAGAGGTAGGATATTGATGATAACTGCCTTCAATATGAGATTGATTATTGGTCATGCAATTTATTTCTTTGAAATCACTGACATTTTTTAGACGCAATGAATGAATAAGAGAAATTCTAAGGTTATATAATCGTATTCTGAAGAATTTTTCTCGCATGTTGACAGTACTCTCATGTGTAGTTACTCGATTGTTTGGAATGAATGCCACAATTCATTCGTAGAGTGGAATTGTATTTCACTAATGAAAATGGGAGTTTTACATTTCTGGTATTTCTACCAGAAAATGCCAGTGAAAAAATGTGAATATGAATAGTTTTTAAATAAAAAGAATGAAACGAATCGGTGTTTTAAGGAAACATTGTACTCTCACATTGCCTCGACTAAGGAATAAAGTTGGAGACATTGACTTCCCACACATTTGATTGAATCGTTCTTGACAATGTTCTCTCAAAGTAAGTGGAACTACAAGAAGCTCATTATCTAATTGAACATCAGGTAAATGTCAATAACAAACTATGATTTTGTGGTTCTTGTAATGCCATATGATAGTGAATAAGATATTTATTTATCCTTCATGTTCTGAAGGGTACCATCGGAGATGAGATATTTTTGTCAAGCAACAATTGTACACATAGGAGTTGGGTGAGGACGAATTTTTTTTTGAGAAAATATCTTGGTCTCGAAGATTAATGATACTTAATCATCAACACTACATGATGGTTCACATTTCTTCAAGTCATGAGAACAGAAAAATCTATGATTCGAAATCAGCCTATTTTAACCGATTGGGTATGTTGTCTTAGAAACTATATTTAAATGTTGTATGGGAAAATATATTTAGTTTTTTCTTTTTCGTTGAGCAACTCCAATCTTGATGAAATTACAATAAAATAGTGAAAGTTTATAGTTTCATTAATTATTTGAGTGCTCGAAGAAACTTGGACTTTTCATGGTTTTGTTATAAGTATAATTTGTTGACTTTTATGCTTTTATCTATTTCAAAGAGTTTCCGAACTTAATTGACGTGTTTGAAATCTCTGAATTTCATTATTTCATTGAATTTCGACGATTCACGACAGTCGTGGACTTACCAAAGTCATGTTGGTTACATATCTTTCTAAAATAGCTAAAGAATATAATACAATAGACAAATATAAGGAACAATAGAGAATTTCAAGCGTCATTAGGATATATAGCGGAATTGTAGAATCTGCCACTAAAAACAAAACTTTCCTCACTACTGAAGTTAACAAGAGGTTCTTTTGGAAGATTGTGAAAGTTTTTTCTCAGAAGGAAAAGTATCAGATGCCAAAAAAAAAATTGGCGCGATTCTTTTTCCATAGATTTGACGTATTCAACAGTTATTTTATATTTTGATTTTTATGCCAGTAAATAGAGAATTTAAATTTCTACAAAACTGTTCAAAGTAGGCAAGTAAATGGAAATTTGGTGGAAACTAGAAAGCCTACTTTAACAGGAATCAGATACTTCTACATATACTCCACACTACAGACCATTTGACGTCGTGAAAAGTTTTTACAAACATCAAGTAGAGTCTAATGTCAGCTAATTAAAATTAGTCTGAAAATAGTATCATATATGCAAGCCACATTTTTTTACAGTATCTACTAAAGTGAAAACAGGAAATAAAAGACGATTAGGGTGTGGGTGTCTCTATTCTTCTCATCACAGCCACAGCCACACCCACCCACCCACACCCACCCACACCCACCCACACCCACCCACACCCACTCGCATCCACACCCATACCCACACCCTCAAGATAGCTCGATCCGTCCTAATACTTATTATGATAAATTCATCGCTCTTTCTTGGAAAACCTCTTTACACCTATCTAAAAGTGCTGTTTTCATATACCGCGAACATTCTGCTTTTTAGAATCTAACTGATCCTTGAACACACACAAGTTGTCATAGATCTTGCCAGAGTCTCTTAAGGAGAGTGAACAAGATTCAGACTTGTGTGGGAAGTGACAGAACTCTAAAAATCAGTACGAAGTCCTTTTTTCATAGGAACCTAGGAAGAGTCTCCAGAATTTATATGTGCGGCAAAACTAGTCTCGAAAGTTTTACCGAGTTCCTCTCGAAGAAGGCAAATGTCTTCTTCATAGCTCTTTCCGCCGCGAGAGAGGGAGATTTCTTCGATAACGATGATTCCTTTTCTTTTTCGTTAATTGTAGTAATTCCCAATATTTCAGTCGATGCCCGATGGACACAGAATGGGATGATCGTTGCTGGAGGTAATGGAGAGGGCAGTGCCACAAATCAACTCTCGCACCCTCTTGCTCTCTTTGTTGATGATGATCAAACGATGTTCATCGCTGACTTCTACAATGCTCGTATCATCCAATGGAAGATGGGTGATACGAATGGACAAGTGGTAGCTGGTGGTCATAACCCAGGATATCAATTGAATCAACTGTATAGTCCAACCGATATGTTTATCGATAAAGAGACGGATAGTCTCATTATTTGTGATTGAGACAATCAACGAGTCGTACGATGGTCTCGTCGTAGTGGCACAACTCAAGGAGAAATCCTCCTAGACGATATCACTTGTTGGGGATTGACCATGGATGATCAGAGATATCTCTATATCTCTGACGAAAAAAAGTATGAAGTAAGACGATATCAAATAGGAGATAAGAATGGAACTCTCGTTGCTGGTGGTAATGGCTACGGTGCTGCTCTCAATCAACTCAGCTGGCCGACTCACATCTTTGTCGATCAAGATCAGGCTGTTTACGTGTCAGACAATTGGAATCATCGTGTTATGAAATGGAATAAAGGTGCGACAGAAGGAATTGTCGTCGCTGGGGGTCGAGGTCAAGGAACTGCTCTGACACAATTGTCGGTTCCTCGAGGACTATACGTCGATACATTGGGTACCATCTATGTGGCAGAATGGGGGAATAATCGAGTTATGCGTTGGCCTCAAGGAGCAAAACAGGGCAGTGTCATTGTAGGTGAAAATGGTCAGTTGGATTCTCCCGAGGGTTTGTCCTTCGATCGTCATGGCAATCTCTATGTCGCCAATGAAGGAAATCATTGTGTTCAACGATTTTCAATTGAATAGACTCAAAATGATGGATTATTTTTTTTCTTTCCTTTCCTTGAAATAAATAATATTGAATTGATGAAATTAATGTTTATTCTATTCGCACGCGCCGTGACGAGCGTAAAGCTCATGCACACACGCGAAGACTCATATCATTCACATGCCACCCATTCAATGACATGTGTCAATGAGTCTAATAGTAGCCCGGTCGTATGCCACGGACGCCAGAGTGGTTTTCTGCCCAGTGTTTAGGGTCTATCCGAAAGAGGGTGTTGGTTTGGGTGCATATGGATTAAGAAAATACTCCTACAGACATCTACACCACAGTCCACCTACACACCCGCACACCCTCATTCACACCCACACCCTTGCATGATTCTAGTATACTTCTTGGGTGTAGGTGTGGGTTAACTAAAGACTTACATTTACACCCACACCCTTAGTTAAGCAAACTGCCATCTATCGTAAATATTTTTTTTCTTTTTGTATAGACAGAATTCAGTGGTTTCATTCATTATCTTGGTGGATCTGTTCACAAAAAATTAACGTGATCATTTATAACGATTTGTTTTATACATTCTTTAGATAGCATTTAATATGGAAAGAAATGAAATTCTAACGAAAGCATGGTTTTTATGTTGTTGGCATGAGCGAAATAATTGTCAATTTAATCCTTTTTTGTTCTGAACTTATTTGAATGCATTGTGTCAAACCATTATTTCATCTTATTTTATTTTATTTTTTTGCTTTTATTAATGATAATAGTTATGGCAAAAATTAGATTTACAAAAGAAACCATAAAATGATCAAATCTTAATAAGCTATATATTTTTCTACGATTTTACTCATCATATACAGTAAAACTTCTCTAATATGAGCATCATTGGCACCAGCCAAAAGTACTCAGTTTACCGGGGTGCTCGTTATGGGGAAGTTTTCAATTTCTTTTGTGAAAAACTGAAATAATCACTTGAAAACGCTTTCCAGTTGAACGAATTGTTCTTATTCTACTTTTCAAAAATTTATTTAGTTAAATGAATTTCTCTTTTCTGAAGTAACAACTTTTTTTACAATACAAAACTAAGTTTTTTTTAAATAGCCATAAATTGTACTTTGTACAAACATTTTTGAATCAAGATAAATGTCTGTAAGCTTTGATTCTATATCAATATAGCTTGGTGAAGCTGTGGATATTTCGTAACAGAACATAAGCAGAATCGTTAGATCATTTCTATTGCTTCAGATAGCTTTGGTGGTGTTTCTTCATTGGTGTTTTCTTCTTCATCATCATCTAATTCATTCGTTTGAGTAATACTATCAACCATAGCAAGTTTTTCAAAACTATCATCGCATTCGTTGAATATTGGAACATGAGAATCAAGACTTATAAGTTCACTAGCAGTCATCGTTGAACCACTAATCACAGTATGCTTCAATAATCCATCTAATACTGTTACTGCCTCATTAGCTACAAAATCTATTGTAGATAAATCATTTAATGTTGATGATAAACCATTAGTAGCACCAGAATTAATTATACCCGGTAAATTTTCGATTTTTTTCTCTTTAAAACCAGCAGCTGTAAACGTATTTTGAATTGTTGACTGAGTGACTGATTTACACGCTGAATCACTCCAACATATTGCATCAAGTGCAGTAATGGTAATATTGCTGGGTGTTTTTACTGCTGACGATCTAGCAATAATATGCTTCACCAAACATTTTCTATAATTTGCCTTGAATAAATGGATAACTCCTTGATCAAGTGGTTGCATTTTTGATGTCGTGTTGGCAGGAAAAAATTGTAATTTAACATTAGTTAACTGAATATCAGGTGGATGGCAAGAAGCATTATCAATAAATAACAAAATTTGTTGATTTTGTTTTTTCATAAATAAATTTAAATTAGTTAACCAATTTTGAAATAATTTTGCGTTCATCCACGCTATTCGATTTACAGCCCACTCAACAGGAAGTTGTTGAACATTTATGTGTTTAAAGCAGCGTGGCTTCACCCTAGTCGAATATCTTATAAGCAAGATCTGAAAATCTTGGGATCGGTAAGTAAGATCTTGGCAAGATCTGTACGAGATGTCTGAAATTTTCCTGATAAATAATTTCTTATGTATATCAGATTTATCTGTCTCATAGATCGTGTTAAGATCAGTTACAAGATTTCAAGATGTCAAGATCAGAGCAGAAAATTGAATTCTAATTATCTTGTTTCAAGATCTTGAGAAAAATATAAAGCTATATCATCAATTATTTATTTAATCCAAAATTATTCAATTCCTCATATTTACTCACATAGAAGTATACTAATTCATTTCAGAGTTGCTAAAATATTAAATGAAGTATATAATGGTAGTGATTTCTGTGAACCAATGAAATTAAAGAGATATATAACAAAGAGGAGAAATAAGACAATGAAAATCAGTCGATAAAATGCAAATCAAGTTTTTCGTGTGATTTTTCTGGCTGCTTACATTTTATGTTATGGTCTTTTAGAAGTCTATTTCAACAGATATAAACTCTAGATACAAATACATCGTAAAGAACTACATATTACTTACCGTTAAAGTAAAAAATGAAGAACATAATCTTCTTAATGTTTTTTTTTACTAAGTTTTGAACACTTTTATTCTTATTACATCACTCTTTTCATATTTAGTGGTTTTTAAGATGTAAACCAGGTGAACATATACAATAGAAAGTATAAGTATTCTGTCTAAGCTGCAATGAATCAAGTGGTATGATTAGATTTTAATGTTTAGAGCGAGCGATCTAAACTATTTTTAAAATCTGTTTTTAGCTTTTATTGTTTGCATTATCTTTTTATCAATTTCTTTTTGATCAATCTTTGTTTTAGATGAACATGTATTGCTGTAAAAATACTGCCCGTCGTGCTCGAGAATGCATGCGAGAAAACCGATTAAAAAAGCATACTAATGAAATATCAGAACTAATGCAAAATGAAGATCTTTCTGTAAATGATTCAAACATAATGGAATATGATGCTACTGATAATACATATAATAATACCACTGCGTCAACTGTCTGTGTAATATCTTCACTACTTGATGAAACGTTAGATGAAATTGAATCAAGTTTCGGCGATGTTAATGGTGAAGAATTAGAAGTCGAAAGTGATGATAATGATAATGACGACATCGACGAATTCATTTTTTCGTATGATATGAACAATCAAACCAAATTATTTTCATCGTCTCCTTTATCGATACATGAAGCCTGTTTTATTATTATCAAATTAGCTCGCCGTTTGAATTTGAATAAGAATGATACCAAAAAATTTTTGGATGGTATTCGACATCTTTTCCCAGCAGACGTTAAATTACCACGCACTGCCCAGTCAGTCAACAATAGAGAAAAAACTCGTTTTTACGCGTTGAAATGTGCGCTTTTAACTTTTTGTAACGCGTTTTCCAGCAAAAAACGACTTTTAAACGCTTGAGCAACGCATATAAACGCGTTTGTTTCACTTAAAAGACAAAATATCGCGTTTATACATGTTAGAATGTGCGCTTTTACGGTTTTTCGAAGCGTTTTCAAGCGAAAAAAAACGTTAAAATAATGCGTTTAAACGCGTTTTTTTCCGATCTTGACTGCCTGGGTGTGAAAGAATTAATGGAGGTCATCGGTATGTAAAATATTTTACTCAATGATTCTCCTGAGAAAGAATACTAAATTTACGAATAAACTGTATTTGACACCATTGTAAAAAGTGAATTTTGATGTATTTATTGAGTTAAATCAATTTTCTAGTT
>CAJNOP010001367.1:0-26822 GCA_905250075.1 Rotaria sp. Silwood1
TATTCTTGCCTAAATCTTACTAAAGATCATCATCTATTTGATTCTTCGTATCTGAGTCATTGTTCATTATATGTTTACAAATTTTTCAACAGTTCCATAACTAAAATTTAGAAACATAATTTTTCTTTTATCACAGATTCTACCTGTGATTGTCTTTTTCTTTCTTTCAAATATCCATTTCAATTTAGTTGATTAATCGTTTCATTCATATAAAACACATGGACAAAATAGATTTTTTCTATGTTTAGGTTGGCCTATGAGTGCATCTGGAACAGTTCAGACTAATTGGACTGGTACTTGGTATGGTATGACTAAAGCCTATCCGGAAGGTACATTAGGCACTGGCTGGAATGTGACATTTGATGTTGGGCCCTATCCAATGGTTGATAATAGTTGTACCGCATGGCGAAGCATTTTTAAAGAGAATGGTACAATTACACTTACTAAAAACAATCGTTTCTGTCGAGGACATGGTCCTGATGATCTCTATATTGAAGATGGTGGTAGTGGTAGTAAGGTAGCAGTACAATGGATCCATAACGTGTTAGTGTCATCATTTAAATATCAAGGTGTATTTGCCGTCGCCAGCATGCGAATGCGTGGAGATATCCTTGAAGAAGAGATTATAATTAGTGGTGACAATCCCGCTATTGAAAATGTCATGGTGTCTGTACGAGTGCATAGTATTCATCTAAAGACAATGGGACGAATGTCTGCGCTGAAAAAAAAGAAGGCATCATACCGAACCTCAAAGGGTTTCGTAGAGAAAAAAAAGGTTTCGTGAAGTAAAAAATAGTTCCCTGCAATGCACGAAACCTTTAAAAGTTCCGAATTTTGAAACAAATTCTAAACCTTTTTTAGGTTTCGTGTCAAACCCTAAAAAATCCTACCGAACCTTTAGAAAAAAACTTCCTGATCGATAAGAGTCGCTTTGAAGGGGTCAAAAGTTTTTGCGAAACTTCTTCGAAGGTTTAGAATTCGTTTCAAAAAATGTTCGATGTGGTACCTTTTTTTCTTTCAGTGTATGTCCAAGAGCGGAGAAAAATCTTTTCGATCATCTCTTTTTTTAATTTGTGTAATTTTTTTTTCTCAGATTTAGTTTTTTTATTACATCATTGATATGAGTAGTTTATTCTAATAGATCGAATAAAGTCACACGATATTGTTAATTTTTAGATTTTATTTCGAAGGGTGTGGCTGTGGAAATCAAGAGAATATGCGGATCCAGACCTACACTTACACACCCACACCCTCATTGATAAGAAAGTTTTTCATCCCCATACAATAAAGTATTTTCTTTGAAAGACTAACAAGTTAATATACTTTATTTACTTGTAAGGTTATTGTTTATTTATAGACAAAGAAATTCTCTTCTATAGTATATGTATATATGTTAGGGTGTGGGTGTGGAGCTCGGTGTGAATCAAGAGAAGACTCACACTGACACCCACACACTTTTCTATCCATTGATTTAGATGGATAAAGAGGAAATGATAAATTCCTATAGTAAATAGCATCATTCTGTTATTTTGGCGAATACTCAATGATTATTAGATAACGTGAAAACAAAGTATATAAATGCTTTGAAGATTTTAATATGATACATATCGAAATTGAATCTTTAGCATTCAATAAAAATCTATCACATGTTTACAAGGCATTAGTTTGGAATGAAATGACTGATTACTTTAAATTTTGAGCTTTTATTTGGAATTGTCATATAATTAATTGAAACAAATGAATGAAAAATTTCTTTATTATATGATTAGACTACTTTTATATGACGTTACTCGAGAAAAAGCATTTGAAGTCCATAATGGACTTGTAGAATATTTGAAAAAAAAATTTCATCAATTAAAATCTGGATAGCTACTTTTTTGAATAGTTTATTTTATGGTGACGTTTTTCTTCCTCATAAGCAGAACCCATAATATAAGGTACAATGCACTGAAGAACATAGAATTCTTATTAATACATAGGTTTGAATGTAGAAAAAATAAGAAAATGAAACCTGAAACAATAACATTCTTACTTTACTCAAAAAATTCATTAGGAAAACTGTTCATTTTAGAATCTCATCATGAGATGTATATTCAAAAAACAAAAAATAATCATAAGAAACTTTGTCAATAAATAATATGTAAATCATTAATTCAAAGTGACTAAGAAAAAAAAATGTTTTTCATATGAACTTAAGAAGGACAAATGAATTCATTTTAACTTGAGTCCATTGTCAATTACAGCATTTGAACAATCATTAATTTCAAGAAATGTGATACAAAATGATGGAATTTATGTTTTTCTTTATCACTCCGATTAATCAAAATATGGTTATCATAGGTTGGTTTTTTAAACTAAAAGAATATTTGCCAATATTCTACTTGCTCAATCGATCAAGCTTTATGCCTTTATTCGTTGCATGACGTCTAATTGAACTCATGTTGTGAAAGTCGCCACGATTTGGGCAGTTTTCAGGAAAATGAATGTCAAATCACGATTAATCAGACAAGTAACGTTCATCAACAGTCGATTCACCTGGCCCTAGACTGACGTCATAAGGACACATATGTGTTAGAAAGTTATAAGATTAAGATTAAAAAGATAATACTAAAATTCTTCTGAGTACAAAAAAGCGTTAATAAAATTAGCGCTATTTATATTCAATAAAAATCACATTTAAAATAATAACATTTTCATACATCATAAAATTCCGTATTTGTTCTGATTCACTTGTCAAAATTTTATTATACATCATATGCTGATTTGTAATATAGGTACTATATGGTCTTTTGTACCATATTTACCAAAATGGTCACTAGTGCCGTAGTTCCGTGGTCGCTGTCTCAAAAAAAATAGTAATTTGTGCCAAAAACTGCTCATTTCTGCCATAGTTACATGGTCATTTATAGCAAAAAGTGGTCACTTGTGCCATAGTTACATGGTCATTTGTACTAAAGAAATGGTCGTATATGTCAAAAAAATGGTCACTTGTGCCATAGTTACGTGGTCATTTGTGCCAAAAAAATGGTCATTTGTGCCATGTTACCGACAAAAGCGATATACGCGCGGACAGATCAATTCCCGTTTCTAGACCCTATCCTTTCAGTCTAGGGAAAATTTTTTAATAGCTAAGTGTAAATCTATTGTTACAGAATAAAACTTTTTACGTAGAAATTGTAATAACTAAACAAGGAAAATCAACTAATTGTTATATTAGATTTTAGTATTGTGTATTTCATGGCTTGGAAAATTACAGTAAAAATCAATCATTTGCTCATTTTTGTCGTACTCGTAACAAATAGTCTCAATCCGTTCAATTCGACTTACGTAAGAAACCTATTCGTATTTAACGGATAAATATGTATATATCAATGCATTATATTGTATTAAATTGAATCATTATTGATGATTTAGTGTTATTGCTTGCCTCTACTATATATATCTTGAGATTTATCTTCTAAGAAATCTGGCCTAAAAGATATCGCTTTACTTTGTTTTCAATTGCTACTCTCATAATGATTTAACTTGCTCTTGTCATCTTTGCTTTTTCGGTATGGATGTGGATACCAGAGAATACTAGACTCATCCACACCCACACCCTCATGATATTGAAGAATTTCAACTGTCCCATTATATATCATTGAACTTGGGTGTAGGACTAGATATGAATCTTCTCATCATATCCATACCTTGTTTCTTCAGCTTCTATTAACTACAATTCTATCATCATCATGTGTTACACTCCGCTCATTGTTTCACGATATATACTTCAGCAGACAAAACATGAATTTGTTTTTGAATAAAAATAAATGTGGAAACCTCGGATTTAAATCCGAGAGTTATGTGTACTTCAAAAAGTGAATGAGACAGATCAGTCATCTTATAATGTGTGGACATCAAAATTGTCCTAGCAAACCCTTTCTGTAAACACTTGATTTCTATTGGCTATTGCTCAACCAATAGGATTTGGAGGCAAATACAGCTCAGATTTGAACTCTTCATCTTGATTTACCCTAAGAAACGCGTTTTTCTTATAACTTGATTTCTATTGGTTACTGCTCAACCAATGGAATTTCAAGGCGAATGGAGCACACATTCGAGTTTTCCACTACAGAAAACCTCGAACTATCATCTCTATGATTGGAGGATAGAGCTCTAATTGTGGATCAGTTAGAGCGTGAACAAAAACAGAACCGATTTCCGTTTAATTATCTTTGCAATAGGTGAGTTAGCTTTCTTGTTTCCTTATGTTTTATATACCATTTGGTAGCTCGTGAAATTCTCTATCGAATGGTATATAATAGTTGGGGTTTTATTTGACTATGATAGGAAAAGTTTTTTATGGAAACAGAGAAGGGTCTATCTTCTCATAGGGAAGCATAGGGGAAAATGACTATTTTTGCAATAACTCAGGAATGGCTCGGCCAATGATTCTCATCTTCGAACTCGATCGAGATGTTGTTAAGACTAAACTGTGTAGAAAATTTCATCGTGATCGGACTCTCCTTTCAGAAGTTATCGTGTAAACGGACGGACACACTGACCGATTCTAGAGTGTACTCACTTTTTGAGTACACAACAAGCTCATAAAAATGTTCGACAAACGAATTTTTAAAATCATCTACCTCAATAAACTTCCAGAAAACACTTTACATAACAAAAAGTGCCCAATCCGAATAAAATACTTATAAATAATCATGAAGAAAAATATGATGTTGGTCGCTGTTCTCATCTTTGATGGAAAGTAATAAAAAGCGATAGTTTGTATCATGAATCAAATGGCCGAAAGAGTCCCAAAGAGAAGCAGACCCAGAGGAAGAATATAATATCCGATGTGCATAGGAAAAATGATGCGTTGAAGTATTAGTTTTGTCAAGAACGATGCTACATAGTTAACAACGAAAAAAGCAATGAAAAAATCTCAACCACTAGTGTAATGATCGAGGGAAGTGATATATATTAATCGATGCCAATAATATCCTCTTCGGGGAGAACAATAAGCTGCCCAAGATTGTCGTCATGTCTAGATAATATTTTAAATGAATAGTATTTCGGATAAATACAATTAGAGACGATGAACTCACCCGTTCTCCAATTCAGATATGAACATCGTACGACAAAGCTGTACGCGTCGAATGATAAAACAGACATCTAAAAGTGTTTCTGTGCAGTCGTCGTGTGCCAAAAATTGACAACTCTGGGTCGAAAAACGAACGTCGTTCACCTTCATTATACGGTGATTTAACAGTGAATGATGCACTAGACAAATATTGGAAACCATCGAACAATCGGATCATCTGTTTTCTCGAATTAAGGGATGATATTTGGAAATGATCAACACACGGAAAAAGACGCAATAACTCTTCAATTAAATAATTCATCTTTTTTGTTGAATTTGTATTAATCTGAAGTGTTCGAATTTGTTCGAGCCGATAGCATCGTATTTGTTCAATGGAATTTAACAAGAGACTTCTGCTAACGCATAGTATGTGGAGACAAATCATATCGAGTAAATAAAATTTCAGAGACTTTATTTCGTTGAAAGACGATATGGTCAAATCTTCTATGCGACAAAGACCGACCATACTCGAAACGGTGTCTAAAATACCTTCGTTTGGGCTCGATAGTAGATTGAGTTTAGTGACATGTTTGTAGAAGGTCTTATCATCACATGTTTTCCAAATAGAAAGTGACGAGAAACCGGAACAATTAACTTCCACTGGAGCAAAGTGAGGTATCGAAAAAAGTAGTTGGTCCTCGTAAGCTACATGCCAACCTTTTTCATAAACCCAAAATTCAGTGCGAAACGAGTTGAGAGTTACCTCATCAAGTCCAGAACGAATTTTGAACTTGAAATTCAATGTCACGAGACCTTCACTCAATATTTTCCATTGATGATCATTAGCAAGATCACGGTCACTTTTTGCATGCAATTCAAACCATATCAATTTGGTTAGTTTTGATAAAATTCGTTCGCTTTGAGTTAGTAATATTGGCGAATCTAAATTACAAGTAAAAATAAAAATAATCTTGTTCTTTTTGTTAAATGTCATTTTCTACTCTTACCATCAATTTTTATAGTGAGTCGCTTGAGCTCCGAATTTGAATATAAAGAATGAATACGTGATGCATCGCCTTGCAGTGAAATATCGAGTGATATTATATGTGGCGCTTGATGGAAAATCCTGTTTAATTCGTATACGGTCGATTTTCCCAATTTCAACTGATGAAGACGTGGCAGTTCTATTGCGGACGGTATTTTGAAAATCGACATATTTAATCGATTTAATCGAGGTAATACTCTAATAGCAGCCTCTGAGAAGCACGATTCGACATCTATCATCATAGCTGAATAGTCATAAGTCCAATTTGGACATTTGATTTTAATGTGTTTTGTGTCATAGGTAAGTGAACGGAGTAGGGCGAGATGATTCAAATTCAAGAAGATCGATTCGAATGAATCGAGTTCGACCTCAATTAATCTAAGTGATTGAAGATGGATAAATTGTTCGATTCGGAGGGTGTGGGTGTGGGTCTGGTATTTTATGCTGTTTTGCTGATACTAACACCCGCACCCACACCCACATCCACACTCACGCCCACGCCCACCCACACCCAGGCCCACCCACGCCCACACCCTCGATGTAATCGGAGATCGTTTCAGCGGTTGATCGGTGTAACCGGGGTTCGTTTCACCGGTTGATCGATCTGATCGTTCACCGTTTCGGAGCGGTGAAACGGTGACGGTGAAGCGATCATTGATCGTCACCGTTGCGTCCCTAGATGTGAGGTGTGGGTAGGTAATAATAATATCTATCCCCACCCACACCCACCCGGACCCCACCCATACCCACACCCCACACTCACATCCACACCCACAATGTTCGCTAGATCCCTTCATCTTGCAAAAGACATAAAACATATGGAATTTTTATAAATGTGTACGAAATATATTTTTGTGAAATACGATCTGAAAGGAGTGTTGAAGTGTTTAGGGGTAGAAATTTGGACCCCCCTCCACCCACAGACCGTGACAGACATCTTAATAATTAATTAAATAGTATTTAATTAACTAATTAACCGTCACAGACCGTGACAGTCAGGCCCGGGGCCCATCACAGACCGTGACAGACAGGCTTCGGGGGGCGTCACAGACCGTAACAGACATCTTAATGAATTAATTAATTAGTATCTAATTAACTAATGAACCGTGACAGACAGGGCTTGGTATCCGTCAGAGACCGTGACAGAAAAATTACAGTTCTAAAGCATTAGATAAAGGGTTAGCTTACAAATGTATCGCAAAGAAATGGAACGAAACGATTTCCATTTAACTAATAACAATAGATCCATCGTGTTTCACATTTTTAATCCCGCAAGGGATTGCGCTAACAGCTTTCTAGCTTAATTTTATTTTTTGAAAAACAAATCATTTATATTTTCTTGTCGCACATTCGAGATTCTTTTGCAATTGTTGAAGACGAGGATGATTGACAGGTAATGACCTTTGTCCAATATCCAAAGCACGTTGATGAACTTCAAGTGATTTTGCATTTTGACGCATCTTACCATATAGGAAACCGATGCTGCTGTAGAGTTGAGCTAAGTCAGAATGATTCGGAGGAAGTATTCTTTTTAGAGCCTCCAATGATTTTTCGTGAGATGAAAGTGCTTTCGCGTATTCACCCATTTTTTCATACACAACAGCAATGTTTTTGTACGAATGAGCTACCTTGCGATCATCTGAAGGTTGCATATTTTGTCGAATTTCAAGTGCTTTTTCATGATATGAAAGAGCTGTTGGGTAATCACGCATTTTTTCGTAAACAGATCCAATGCTACTCAAAGAAGATGCTAATCCATGTTGATTCGTTATTTGTTGTTGAATTATAAGTCCTCTTTCATAATATAGAAGTGCTTGCGTGTATTGTTTTATATTTTCATATACAGAACCGATGTCATTGAAAGTAGAAGTAAACGAAGAATGTTTTTCAGGCAGGATTTTGTACTTGATTTCCAGCGATTTTTCATAAAATGTAATTGCCTCCTCATACTTTTTTTGATTTTTCTTGCTCCATCCAAGTTGATGATAGAAATGTATTTTTTGATGATCATTACATGTTTGATTGACGAGAACTTCATATAATTCATCAGCTTTAGCAAATTGACCAAGTTTAATTAGCAATCCAGCCAATCTATCCCATTCACTCGATCCTCGAATTTCTTCACGTATTCTTTTAGTAAGATGATTCAACTCTGGATCGTTGTCATTGGTTTGTATTAAGTCTACTTGCCATAGACGATTGTTATCATTGCTCTGTATGATACTACCAATTCGAAAGACGGTATGCATCGAGAACAGAATCTCTTCTTCTGTATTGTAGCAACTCAAGTCGTTGATAGAGGCAAATGGAGTTGAATCTATTGAAGGATCAATTGTCATCACGAAGACAACTCCCACTGAACCTGAATTTGCAAGAGAGCTACGAGCAAAACTTTGAGCTATACTTAGATCTTTGCTCGTAGATAAAAAATTATTAAACGAAATCAATCCACCTTGTGTTTTGAGGATTTTTTCAAATTCTGTCTTTGATATACCTTGACCTCGAAAGATAGTCAATGACTCTGATTGATGTTGTTCATTAAGTTGTTTTGAGTGTAGCCGTGCGATTTGATGATGAAGATCATGAATGAAGAAACCCATTTTAATGAGAGTATCTATTTCCATCAAACGTAAAGCTCGGTTGAGCACCGAATAAAAACAAAATTGATGAGTATACCACCAGATAGCTGGATGTTTATTATAATCTTTTTCGAATTCGTCGATTTTATTCAATTGCGCAGTATTGTCAGCAAAATGTTGTCGATAGTAGGCAGTAAAATCTTTAATATGTTGTTCATTGAAGTCAATTGTCAATAAAATTTCTTTGAGTATCTGTGTATACATAAAGGTTGGATCCAATTGATCTAAATTGCTATTTAACGTCCCGCTAGTATTTGAAACAAGACTGATCGAAATCGAATCTTGATCGCATTTTTGTGCATCAAGTTTAACTGCTTTGCATATGGACGATATTGAAAAGAAGATGTTCTTAACTTTTGGCCCATTTTGTGTAGATTGGTTTTCTTTTGGTTCATTTTTACAAAAGATATAAATTGAATTAATTTGATTTAAATCATGCATAAAAGATACAACATCTTGACCGTATTCATCTGAAATAATTATCAGAACTTTTTCATCTTTGATTTCGGTAAGAAAATCGATGCATTCATCAACATCAGTAAACGTATTGATACTATTGACAATTTGTTGTAGTTTGGCTATTGAATCACAAAGCTCATCGTCACTCACATCGTCAATAATAGAATTTAACCATACAAGGATAAAATTTTGAACAATACGAGAATTAAAAGACCGATGTGGCTTTACATTAGTATGACAAAATAATGCTGGTGATTCAGTTGCATCGCTAGAAGATGTAGCCTGATTTTCAGATCTTACTATGCTAAGGAAATGACAGTCTTGACTTAAAGCCATATTCTATTGAATAGTCGAAAAAGAAATATTGATAACAAAAAAAACGACATTTTTCTTTTCTGTTTTGACTTACAGTCTCTTTTTTTGTAACTTTTTCTGTTTGTCACTATTGCTTTTTTTGCATTTGAACGGCTTCACCTGTTTTTTTTATTCAAGAAATTGTCGCAAAAAAGGCACTAATAGATGAAAAGAAATATTTGCTGACACTGGCGGACGAACGAAAAATAAAAGTGTGAACTTTTTATTTTTATCGACATTACTGATAGGAAGAGCAAGCGCAAAGCATTTCTCCTTTCCATTTTTCTTAACAAAATTCTCGAAGAATGTTGGCATTCGCTTGGATGTGAATGTTCTGGGATGCAGACAAGAACCACACCCAGTCGGATGATTTTCTTGTTAAAAAAAAAGAAATTATCCATTTGAAATTAAATAGACAATTGCTTAAATTGAAGAAATGTGAGAATTTTTTTTATCTTCATTATCAAAACATAAAGTGATCTAAGCTCTAACATTAAATGCTAGAAAAGTCTTACAACAACAGTAAACCGTATAGATGGGGTGGGGGTGGGGTATAAATATTTTTAAATGAAGTTAAAACATCCACAAATACACCCTCAGTGATCCTAATTCGAACAGACAAGTGATTTTTTTCAAAGTCAATATCTCAGTCAACATAATTTGAAAAAATCTGAACCTCTAAATTAAAATTCATTGATTGATAAGGAACATTTTCTGTCATAGAAGTATTAAAGAGGGTGTGGGTGTGTGTGCGTGTGTGGATGTGAGCATGGCTGTAGGTGTGGGTGGATGTGGGTGTGTGGATGTGGAGTTTGGATGTGGGTGGGTGGGTGTGGATGGGGGTGTGGGAGTGGTGTTCTCTTCGCCCACACCCAAACCCACACCCACACCCACACCCATATCCACATTCACACCCACATCCACACCCACACCCCACCCACACCCACACCCACCCTCATATCCATGAAAATAAGCAAATAGAGTTTTATAACCATAAGCAACATTATAGACAATGTTATCCAGTTCTATATATCCGATTTTGTTCTGATTAACGATATAACTGTGTGATTCAAAACTGTTGACATCAAAAAACATATCTTTCATAACTTCTTCAAACAATAAAATCCAACTTCGATACTTCTTACAAAATTCATTATATTCAATTGTAGTTTTCAATCAATTAAGGTTTAGTCTAGATTTTCTTTCTTTCCAAATGAAATGAATTAATGATGTCATAATAGGATCTTGTAAAATAGTTGTTGGTGTATAAACATGACCATAAAAATCTTGACTAAAAAACACATTAACTTCATCAATTAATAATATTTTAGCACGTTTTATATTTTAATTATTTCTTATTTCAGTATTAGAATCTTCAAAAATTATCTGTTCAACTACTTGACAAATATCACCATTATCATTGATAATATCTTCACATAGTTTATTTAAGGTACCATAATGTACATAATTTATTAAATCTAATGAATCGAATAGTGGTACAAATGCTTGATAATCTCTTTGACTTAAATATTGACTATATAACATGCACAACATACATCAAAACCAAGAAGTACAAGTATACAAGCTGTAACTCCTAGTGTAATAGATTTTCGTTCACTAGTTCCTATTTCTACTAAATTATTCTTTAATTGTTCCTTCTTATTACCTATACCGAAAATACGAAATATAGCAATAACTTGTGTTGCATGAGGTAGAAGAAGATAATTATTTCGATTATCTAAATCTTCAGCTTCAAAATAATGATCTACATTTTTTAGTCTCCATAAAGCAAAAATATATGCTACTAATTCTGGAATTTTTCTTCTTATATCTCCATCCCAATCTATCTCATTTGGTTCCTGTTTTCTTTTTCGTGCTATTAGTTTAATATCTGATATTAATTGATCTAATTTCATATTGGATTTTAGATTTTGTTGAATTAATTCTTGATAGTGTCTATTAAACTCATCATATCGTTTTTTCAATAGATTCTGATCAATAAAATCAACATGTAAAATTATTTAGTACATAGTCGATATCACGTCTTCAAAATTTTTCATTGAATAAAGATAAAACATAACAATGAAAAAATTTATGGTCTGAAATGATAGTTCGATCTATACTCGTTGTGTCCTGATTTAAAAGTGTAACTAATTCTGTAAAAGCCATACTATCATTTGTTATACTTTTATAATTATTGCGTAATTTATCTATTCGTTCATTTATTTTAATCTTAAATGAAGGCATGTGAAGTGACACACATTTCATATTTATTAACATCGAAGTAACATTTTGAATTTTTTAATCATGTTCAGTTGAACGTGTCCAAGATTCAATTTTTTCTTTTACTTCACATTCTACTGATGTCATTTCTTATCTGAATGATAACAAATTAAGATAACATATATTAAACTCGGTATAATCATTTCGTGTTAAGTGAATATCTGTTGAAAAACGATTTGAAATATTTTCAACATATGAAACAATATCTACTATTTTCTTTTCAAATGACAACAAACATTCTTGTTCAATATGATTTAAATCAATATTTAAATGAGAACTATTAAATACTTTAGCTTTCTTCAAAATCAAAAATTACTCATTAAATTTCTTATAACGTTCATCTCGATATTTGCTGATTTCATTTCTATCTTCATTAATTAATTTACTCTGAATCAACGTACTTCTTATTTCTTTAATTATTTTCTTCGTATAAACTTCCCTTGGACAAAGAATTATTCATTTTTTAAAACTTTCTTATACTCTGTTTGCGAGGTTTTACTCCAATAATGTCGATAGTGTAAAGTGTGACTGTGAAAGAAGGAAAGATATAAGCATGCCGCTTAGATCGGCAAAAAGCCGTCGATGAATCGATGATAATCATGATTTGTCGGAGATTAACTATCGTCAACTCACAGTTATTTATCACTATCCCTCACTTCAGTCATTCTTAATAGCGTGAGGGTGAGTGTGAATTCAGAGAAGGCCTACATCCATCCATATCTATACACACACCCACACCATCTCCAGATTGTACGCCTCTATTTCCCTTTTGATACATATATATTCTCTTGAATTTTTGTATTTATAAATAAGACAATTTTTTCATACATTAACAATGTCATCTAAAAACCCTGCAAATATTGGTTGAATAACAAAAGAGAACTAACTGTGAAGATTATTCTTTAGCTATCGATGTACACATATGCTTAACAATTAAAATGCCTTGAAGAGATGTAAACGAGTATTATAAGAGAAAGTATACCAGCGTAAAACAGAAATGTTTCTCTACTATGCTATTGACTACATCGATATATACTCAATAGTTCCATGCCATTCAATCAAAATAAGTTACAGTTAATGACAAGTTCATCTTCATCCTTGTGTCTTCTCCCCACATGGACTTTTTAGAAGTGAATCAAATGTGTCAGAAATTTATTGAACCCAATGTTAGTAAGCTCCATACATTATACTAGCAAACACAAGTTTCAGCCGAGTGGAATAATTGTGAAGTAGCAAAACAACAAAATTATTTTCAAGTTAAAATCTGTCGAAGAAACAACTTTCGATTTTAACCATCATCGTTTTGTTTGGCCATCTACACAAGAATCAACATCGGAAAGTACAAATAGCTGTAGACCGAAAAATGCATATAAAACAGTAGTACAACATAAAAGAACATTATAATTTTTCTTTGGAGGTGGAACAAGGCTTTTCACCTTTCTCTTAACCTCATCCTTTTTTTCTCGTACAGAATTGTGCTTGATCTTGAGATAAACCACCACCAGACGCACTATAAAACCAAAAGATTAGTTCAGATTTATTTTCAGAAAAGTCGTGCTTTCTACTTACGTGCCATGACCATTACATCGATATGCCCGTATTCCGAATGCAATCGTTTCGACATACGTATAATTATTACATAGATCATCTGCATTATAAGTATCCCAACGGCGAGTTATCAATGCTTTTTCTCGTGGATAAACCCAAAAATTATTGTTACGACTTGGATCACCATGATAAAATACTCTGGATGTAGATGTTGCTCCCTAATAATTGACAAGGATTCTAGATGGATATGTTTCCGATTTTGAAAAAATAATCTTAGTAACACGAATGAGTACATTGTTACAAAAAAAATCAAGTTCACTACTTTCGCAAAATGTATTTAATACTTATAGTGTTTTGATCTTAAGCAAATACAATCGCAGCTTAGTTATCTATTCCTATTGCACTATTTTCATTACAGTCTTTTATGTCTTGTTTCACTTGAAACTGGTTGAGAAACGATGAGATGAGAAATCTAAAATGTCCTTTTGGTAAAAACGAAAAGCATAGTAAAGACGATGTAAAAGAGACATGTTGAGAATTTCAACGAAAGTGCAGTTATACATCGAAACACAACTTACATTTGTCTCGAGTCAGTCGAATGGTGGACTTTTTTATCCAATTAAATCCATCAATTCTGGTTTTCATACTGAATTGATGGTTTTTTATATATTTACTGTAACAAAAAAGCACATTCTTACTGTTGAACAACTCGTATTCATCGAATGCTAGTCCTTTTTTGTTTACATTGTTTGAAAGGCATTTTATAAATTAAAATTCAAAAGTAGATTCAAGATTCTCTCAGATAGATCTAAACCTGAATTCTACTCCTATGAAATGTTCGGATGACATATTTTAAAATGTTTTAAAAGTTCTGCTAGAAAGAAAAACTATCGCTTGTGGGGTCTATGATTCAACCATCTCAAGGTGAAAAAAATGAATTATTAAACTTCAGAATTTGAAACCTATCAGAAATAAAAGCTCGAAAATAATTAAAACATTAGAAGTTGACGTGCGTATACCATACCCTAAAATTAGAAAGTTTGTTCAGATTGTATTTTAACTGTGCTTATGATTTACTTATCATGGCCGTTGCAACGATATGTCTTTAGTCCGGATCATCCATTTGTTCCGATATGCGTACAATTATCGCATAGATCAGATGCATTGTATGTATCCCAACGAGAATCTACCAATGCTTGATTTCGTGGATAAACCCAAAAATTATTGTTACGACTAGGATCACCATGATAAAATTTGCCTGACATAGCTGCCTAAAAAGGCATGTAAAAAATTTGCTTGAAATCATAATTGCAGAGAAAAGGTTGGATTGACCATTTTTCGAATATCTGTTTCATTCAAGTATTGTTCTCGGTCAATCTTACAGATGTGTAACATTTAGGGTCTTTCTAGCTGTATTTCTAGGCAATCTACTTAAATAGCGAAGAGAAAAGAGCTTTTGCTCAAAAGAATCTTCTTCGATACCTATAACGTTGAAGATATAGCCTGGTTTTTTTGAGAACATTTAACGAAGTTTCGTCATGTAAGGAGTCTGTAAGAGTAATATAAACTCGAAAGGATTATATTTTCTGTTAAACTTTAATTGATATATCAAGTTTTCACGGTCGGAGAACTGTTTCATATTTTCTTTGGAAGAGAGGCTTTTACACTTGAATAGTAGAAAACAACTGTACATTCAAAACTTCATGTTCCACAAAAACTTCACAGAAAAAAAATAATCCTATGAAGACTTTCTGAGAAAAAACAAGCTCGACCTCTAAGATACAGTGATACCACAAATATTAATCTTGAATAAAATTGATGTGCATGTCAAAGACAACAACTACTAGCATAAAACATAAACAAAGGAATGAATACAAGAGCGAAAAAAAATAGTAAGAAATTTCTTTCAACGTTGAATACCTCCGCAAAACACGACGAATTTGCGAGTATAAGAAATTTTACGTTGTTATTCTCTATTTATACTTCTTTCCAATCTCATCGGCGTAATTCTAAAGAGTGTGTTCCATAATGCTTACTAAGATAGAGAAACAAGAACACACGAGTAGGGGATTTTTTTCTAGCCGACATTCTCTATCTCGTTATCGCCTGCTCTTATTGGTGGACTCCTTTTACTTGCAACGTGGAATCAGTATGGTAAAGACTAGAAAGGAAGAGAGCATGGCAACGAAAGAGGAATATAATGTTCTGTCAACAGTATCTACTGAAAGAAAAGACAAGAAAGCGATAAAGAAGGATTACTTTTCTCTAGATCTTTCCATTCATTTTTTTTCATCCACTATGACATGTGTTTTGTACTTATGAGAGAATGCAAATACTCGGATAAATACATATTGATGATGATGAAGAAAAAAATGCATTGCTTGGATGTTTTTCTTTCGCGAAAACATCGTGCTGAAGTCATCGACATGAATCGTAGTAAAGAAATTTCTTGACCGAAAATAATCTTGCTTGAAATAATTATTCTTGATGAATACAAATTTGATGTCTTTGAAAGAAAAGGGAAAAGATTCATTCTATCTTAAACAAAATCAACAACTTGAGTGATATGATGAAAAATAAGTTTGTTTATTGTTCTGGCTGAACTACATTATTATCACATTTAATTTAGCTCCAATACAAAATGTAATTGATTTTTCAGCAGTTATAGATTTATGTCGAAGTATCGGACCTTTTAGCGATCTGATTTTCAAAAATAAAAACTATTTAGTGATATTCGTGATGGTCTGAATAATAAAATGATATTCCTGTAAGCTTATAACTAGTAAGTATCAAAAAAGAAATAGAAAAATGTGTTGAATATATAATATTCCACTTTTTAAAAGTAAATGTTTTTCCTCTAACAAATTGAGGGTGTGGTAACGGTGAATCTGGATGATTATTTGGTGCTGACTTACACCAATAGCCCATCATTCAATCACAAGCCAATTTAAACGTATGAAAAGTGGCTCAAGAGTCGGATAGAAGAAATATTTTTTACGGTCACACGATTGCATTATTATCGGACTGATTTTCGACTGACACAATCGTATTCAGCACCATAAGTAATTGCATTAGTCTAGCATCCTTGATTAGTCTTCGCATATACGACCGTTATTCTATGCTCTTATACGTTGCACATAATTTTAGATATTTTGAAATCTTACAGATTACACCCTGATCTTTCATCACTATTCGTTGAATTTGATCGAGCATTTTCAAGTGATGTGATACATAGCTTTCACATCTGTGTGAGGAATTACTAATGTACTTAAGAAAGAATGCAACAAATCAGTACAGTTCTCTTCGATTATCATAGGAACTCTCCAAAGGAATACCATCGATGAAATGATGATGATCATCAGTGTCAAATATATCAAAGTAAAGATGAGGACAACGGCGAAAGATAGTGATAAAACTCAATTCAATGAACATTCTCCAGTAATCCAGAGCTTATTCACCTTATCTAGATTTTGCATCGAGCGGATATAATGTGTTATCGAAAGTCACAAAAAGTATTTATCAATTTTGGAACTCAACTTTCTCCAGCGTATACTAATGAGTATCAAGCAGTGTTCCATTCTGAAGACCGTGGCGTTACGAATGATGGACTTCAGATGCGGACGACCGAGATCATGACCGACTCATACTTCCTCTGTTTGAAGAATAAATACGCCTAACTATCAATGCTTTCTCTTGGGCACTCTAGTAACACTTTGCAATACATTCGATAGAGACTCTTTGTATGCCAGTCTAATCTAACACTAAAATATGATAGTTACCCTTGTTTTGCACTTTCTACAGAGACATGAATACATATAATTATTCGGAGTCCTTGCAGTCAAATGATTCGATTACAGAGAAACTGACGAAGATATATTTCATTCAAAAAAACTTTTCGTCCAGTCCTTACTGGATTAATATGACTTATATTTATTTGAGCAATAAAATAATTGAAATGAGCAATAATTAGATTCAGCAATAATTATATTGAATCAGCAATACGTATAGTGAATCAGCAATAGTTTATTAAAATTAAAGATAAATTTCATATAAAAAGGGCAATACGAATTCATTTATCTAAATTGTATGGTTTTTACGGTTATGTGTTTACGTGAGTTCGATTTGTTTCGTACACACTTGAAACGTGGTATATGAGAAAAACCGTAGAAAAAACAATGAGATTGAAAAGACAATAGAATTTAATATCTGATCTCCCATAGAAGAGTGCATTGATATATATTACATAAATATCAAAAGTGTTGGAAAAATCCCATACATAGTGTAAGATAATCATAAGGAAATGTTCAAGATAATCAATAGGACAATTCTAATACAGTGGATGAGAAAATTCTTATGTTAAGAATTTATTTATACAAAACGTATTTTTTCAATCTTATAAAATAAAATATATAATTTATATAAATGGCTCAATCCTAAAGCGTAACGCAGTATATTTCTGATTGTGAAAGTGACAATGTTATGAAACTAGTCTCTTGATAACAGGGTGAGGGTGCAAACCCCCACCAGGAGCAAAAGATGTGGATATTGATATTAAAATAAAAGGAGAGAGATCAGCTGAAGCAAAAAAAGCTTTATTGACACAATAATATATTAATTTTTTATTATTCTTTTTTTATTGTCAATTGTAAATAAAAATATCTTACTTTTCTTTTTTTCTTGTTGCTAAAATATGAAATTGCTACTGCTATTTAATGAATTAATTATTGCACATTTAATATTATAAAATTGCTCAAAGATAGTTTTCTTATTGCTCAAACCTTATTGCTATATTGTATCTTAATTATTGCTCATTCCAATATTTTTATTGCTTAAAAAAATACTAGCCGATTAATATATGAAATCTATAAGATCATTTAGATTGACAGATTTGAAAAAACTTCTCTTATTACATCAATCTTAATTTTCAGCAGTGAGTCATAGAAAGGCTTTAATGATTGTGCACACTACTTGGTTGCTTTATTTTTGTTCTTTTATCGAATAAGCGTCACATAAAAACCATAATATTATTTTATTTGACTCATTAATGTGTAGTTTGCCTTGTCATGAATCATACGATGATGTCGTGTCACACATTTTTCTCTTACTCTCCATACAGAGTTATTTTTGTTTCACTCATCATTCATTCCTACATTACACTTTAAAAATAACGACATGTCGTCTATCATTCAGAGAACGTCTTTCGAATTAAGTCATGTCGAAGAAAATTTAGTTCCTATAACACCGGTATTTGAGTGCATCACAAATGAAATATTACATGTGACAACTGGAATTCTTTATCAAATGAATATTCAACGACGAGAATGTAATACTCATGTAAAGTATGTGATTGGCAAATACTTTAATCTACTTACATCAACGGCAACATGTGATAATCACAGTCAATTATGGTGTTTGATTCCAGTGACAGTTACTACTGACAACAACAAGGATGTGACGCATGTTGTATATCGAATTAAAAACGCTCAAACAGGTAAAAGAGGGAACATAGTCAGTTTTGATCACATAACGCTTTGATTTAAAAAATCACGAGCTCTTGTTTTCCAAATAGATTTTAAAAGAGTATGGTGCGATGTAGTACTGCAAGTCAAATTGGAGATGATATGATTCGTGAAAAAAATACCAAATTAAAATGACATTTTTTTGATAGTTTTGACATTGATTCTTTTTATTAAAACAAAATTTGCTCAGAAAATCTTGCAGGTTTTCCGAGCCACTGTTTTCTACTTTCAAGTCAATGTGTACATTGAGATTATAGGTTGGAAAAATTTCACCACATACCTCGCATAGAGCGTCCATTTTTGCTAAGATCTCTATTAGAATCCTGACAAAAACTTTTACAGCATGGATGAGTTTCGAAGACAAAAGCTATTTCTATCCCAAAAATATAAAAGCGATGAGATATTCTTATTCTGTTAGACAATGCTTAAATTGTTGGTCATATCACGTGTTTTCTTATAATCAGCATTAAAACTAAGTCTAAAATCTTCGTTACAAAAAACACACGTTTTATCATTTTTTCTGCTGATAGTGTTTTTCGTTTTAAAAGCAGAAAATTAGAAAAACAAGAAATCATACTATTCAGTGTTTTCAAAACTTCATCATGATATCAACTTCGTATCAATATTAAGCTGGTAAAATATTCGAACCTCAAAGAACACCTTTTAGAATGTGAAACTTTGATTTGCTCATACCAACACGTAAAGCTACCAGCAACTTAATATGCTAACGGACACTTCTTTGGGCAACTGTTCAAAGAGAGTTTTAATATATGGATTAATCAAGTATCTATGCTCGAATTAATACCAAGTAATAAATATCATTAAGCAAAGGATTAGAGGACTCTAATAAATAATCCATTAGAGTTGTCCGATGCCATAAATTAAGAAGCTCTGTTTGTTAGTATCATCAGACTTAAGCTTCCTGTTCCATCAAGCTAGCTATTAGCATTCACATATTTCAAAAGTACTCGTTCATCCTCTTGCAAAGGATCAGTAACAAGTAACAACCAAGTGTAGTTGTGCTGTAACTCTCTCTAATTCATCTAAAAAAAAAGTGATGCCTTCAAATAGCAAATAACAACTTATTTTTAACTAAGAACAATATGAAAGATCGCCAGCATATGACTCAGGAGATAACTAAAGAAGGTTCAAATCCCTAGCTATGAAATAAGAAAAGTAGAGACGTTCAAAACAGGTTCAGATTATGAAACCGTCTGCAAAGTGACCGATTTCTGTGTGCGATGCGTCCAGAGTAGTTAAAACATCTTTTTCGAAAAACCATACATTTTTATCAGTTTGTTTAGTCTTCAGTTTCTAAACTGAAAATGGTTACGGAAAATATTTTCTTGCACGAACAAAATCAGCATACAGAAAAGAAGAGCTCTCCTTATTGAATTGTGTTATTTTCTAGGCAAAGTTGTTACATGCGACGGATTATGTTGCTTATTGAATAGTGCTTTTATGTCACTTCAATTCGATGATCCCCTAGAATATACGAATCCGAAACGTCTTTGGACATTGACTTCGATCAATACATCAAAAGACAAATATGAATTATGCAATCAATATACTCAACATCGACTTTCATTGGGACCTATCATCGGTTCTCGATTATTATCATCCTACATTCGATGTTCAAAAACTACCGGTGATTTCATTTCGTTTTCAATGCCATCTATTACATTTAACGGTGAAGTATTACGAATGGACTTTGATCTACCATTACCACAGTTATTGGCGAAATCAACTGAAAATATTTTAATTTCATCTCACGTTATTCGAAATCAAACTTTGAATTCAACACATACCGAAAGTATAACGCACAGTATTACACGTACAAATTCGTTTACTTATTCAATCAAGGAATCATTAAAATATTTATCGGGACTTTCATTCAAGGCTGAAATTCCATTTATTTCAACCAATAGTGGAAGTACAATTGACATGAAATCAGAACTAGGTGGTGAATCACAGCAACAATGGACACAAACGAGTCAAGAGACATATTCGATTTCAAAAACCATTACAGTACCACCCAATGAATGTATAGAAGTGAAATCATTTGTCAAATGGATTGAAAATATATCAATTCCATTTAAAGCAAAAATGAAAATTTCTGGACGGTGTCATCGACTGAGGTCAGATAATGGACAAATTGTAGAAAACCAACCAATGGATAGAGACTTGATACAACAATACTTAAAAATGAATTCATTTCAAGGACAAATTCTTTCATGTACAGAAGACAACGTTGTTATGGTTGAATTAACCGGCACGTTCACAGGAAGTTATGGATTGGGAACTGATACAGAACTGAAAAATATTTGATAAATGTATATTTTTTTCTCTTTTCTTATTTCTATAGGACTCCGAATGAGCTAAGAAAGAGTCGTTTCTGTGTTACTGACTATGACTGAAGTACTAAATGTGTGTGCATGTAATTGAGGTCAGAAAAAAGAATTTGGTATAACAGTCATGGATTGGTAAATACTTGTTATATTTTTAGTAGTTGCTTGGCTTATCTATACTGGCCTTAGCAGGAGAAAAGTCTTCATGTACAAGCAAATAAACACTTTTCTATAGGTGACAATTATCAAAAACCGGATATAAACAGTCGAACTTCCCATACGAAACAAGTTTTCGATCGAATTTTAATTGTGAACGACAATAGGATGATATAATATCGAGCTGAGTTACTTACTTGTATGAAGTGTACATTATTCGATTTCGCTATTCATTTCTGGGTCGAATAAGACATGATCTTTGTTTAAAAATCAAAGATTGCAAAAAAATGTTTTCTCAAAATAATGGATACTTCAAGTATCATACTAGAACGATTCGCTTACATTGAACACAGATTATAAGGAAGATTTCAATTTAATCAATCATGTTTTTGATATTTAGCAGTTGCGAGTTTGTTTTCTGGGTTTGAAGTATATGTGTGTATCGACATGACAACCAAATATTTTGAATAACTGGAAGTTTATTTTTGACTTTGATTAACACTTATGTGTAGCATGAAATAAGAAAATTGAAGTTCATAGTAGCAAATTGATCGATTCTATATTTAGAAATATATTATTTTAAACGTGAATCACCTATTGAATTAATACTCATCCGTGAAAAGGCTCAATTACGACAGAACTATAGAAATCGATAACTTGATCTTAGGATGATGAATTACTTTATAAAAACAATTTGAGAATATAAAAAGCGAAATAGACAATTCCCGATTCTCTGTATTCATCCTTGTTATTATGTCAGTTATTACTTTGCATTTTCTTCTAGGCACAAATGATATAAAAACGAAGCAAACTATTATTTTTTTATCGTGTAGTCATATTTGTTTTAATATTTTAGATTTATTTCTGTAGTGAAAATTGTGAGATAAAATTGCAAACATTTAAGCTATCAATCTTAGTCAATACTGAGATATATCACATTTTTCTGTCACAGTATATTCTCTACTACCAGGCGCATAGAAGTTTTCTCCTACATATAACTATTCTCATGTACATAACTCAATTTTTTTCTATTAATATTGTTCATTCAAATAGAGAATAGTAGAGAGAAGAAAACAAGATGCCTGAAAATAATGATGCAGATGTGATAATTACACTTAACAAAGTCAAATATTTATATTCAAAGTGGATCAAGATATCTTTTTTTCTCATTTCATCTTTTTTTAACTATGATACGGTACGCAGATTGGTAGTTAAATAGATAGGTGGTTAAATATGTACCTAGGTAGACAAAAGTTTCTGAAAACTCATGTAAACGCTTACAAAGATGACTTTTTGAGCTTTTACATGCGTGTAGACAGTAGTGGGCACCAAAACGTTCATACAGTTATTATTCTGTGCGTAGGCGGGTATAAACAATGGAAACACAATATATATATTTGTATATACGCTTAAAACTTATTATTTTCAGCAATTTTTACGAGAGTACTTTATCAAACAAACTTTGAAACGTCCGCAGAGAATAGTTTTTATGGCGTTTAAACGCGTTTTTTGGTGTTCTTGTGTGTTTAGATAGATGGATAGCAGTCAGATAAATAAGTAGATAGGTGGTTAGCTAGGTAGACTAATTGCCACATAGGTTTTTAGGTAATTTAAAGGATAAAAAAATAGATTTATCTATTTGTGTATCAATGATCAACATAATATGAATTGCTTACACAGATAAGAAATTCACATGAAAGTATAAGAGAAAAGGCATGGAAATCGAGACAAAATAACAGAGCGCGTAAAACCATAGAAAACTTGGGCGACTTAGGATGCTAAGCGCAGTTTTCGATTGTGAATCAGAAACATCTCTAGTAAGTAGATCTCAAAAAAGAACTAAGAATTTGTAACGTATAAACTGTCAAAAATTTTACCTCATCGAAGAAGTGATCACTTTCACTCTGGGTTTTTTTGTAGATGGCCATGAGGAACTGCGATTAGAACACGAAAACAGTCAGAACTTCATTCTGTCTCCGTGTGTTAAATAGTATACTGTTCTTTCTTTTTCTCGTCGCTTTTGTATAATCTACTTGATTTGGCATTAGCTGCCACTCTTCGCGTCCATAATGCAGTTGAATATTTGAATTCTCATGACACCGAATGTAATAGGATATATTCGAAATTGAATTTTATTTAGAATTCAAATAATTTGATCTTTAGAAAAGGATTGATCGAGCAGAAAGATTGTCAAGAACAGCGAAGACACGTTTGTATTTTGTGCTGCTAGAGATGATTCATGTTTTTTGATGACAGCTATATGTTATAATCCAAAGTAAACATCGTGCAAATCTATTAAAGTCGATGTAAATGTTCAAATATATTCGAGAAATAGGGTGTGGATGTGGGTGTAGCTTCTTCCTTTAACGATACTCATACTCATACCCACACCCACACCCTCGCTTACCTGTTCTTCTACTTACCATAAAGTCAATAGTCATTTTCAAATTGCCAACAGTAGATGATCAAACAATGTCAGGCAAATTGACAACATTTCTTGAAGACCATGCGATGATGTTCGACATGTTTCTGACGACAATTAACGATTGGGGACGATTTCAAAAAAACCAAATTCTGCATTCTTTGTCTCATAAGTATAGTACCGGCATTCATGTTTTATACATGGATGTTTATTGCGGCAACACCAGATTTGCGATGTCGTCTTCTGTTTGAAATCGATAATTACAATGCAGAACTCAACGAATTATACAATCAAACGTACAACCGACGGAAGCAGATTGTGCTATATATCAAAATCGAATATCATTAAAAGAATGTCAACGATGCTATATAAGAGTGTCTCTGCGTAATACTACGTCTATTAGTCATCTTCAAATTTGTAATGATTATGTATTCGATCGGTCGATCTATAAGAAAACATTGATTGAAGAAGTAAGTTCAATAATGTATAAGAGAGAATTAGCCACATGATATTTTGTAGTCCTGAATAGTTTTTATTTCTTAAAAACGTATGATATTTGTTTTTATTTGGATCGTTAAACATGAATGAATACCAATCCGAAAAGAATGATTTTTTTGTTCGAGTACATGTTAAGTATTACATAAAAAATATCTGATTTCATATTTTTTCAGAGAAATCTGATGTTGTTAATTTTGTGGAGGCTTTCATACTAGATCTTTGACTAAAAACATCAGGTTTACAGGAGAGATCTTCTTAAGAGACTTATTTTTTTCTCAAATTTGTTCATATTGATTAAACTAATTTTTTTTTTGATCAACTGCTTTATGTTGCAGTGGACAATGGTTTGTAATCGTGTTCTCTATCGTACAGTGGTTCAAACTGCTTTTTTTCCTTGGTATAATGGTAGGTGGAATTTTTTTTGGTACTATGTCTGATAGGTGTGCGAACTTGATTTGTTTCTCTTAATTTTCATCTTAAATATTGTTCATATCAAGATATGGTCGTAGACCGATCATGAGTGTTTGCTTCATTGTATTAACACTGGTCTGCTTTATCTCTACGTTTGGTCCACAATCCAAATTCGGTACGTTATAAGTCGATTTTTACTTGCTGGTTCAGTACGAGGTATAGTTGAATCTAGCTTTGTACTTGCCACAGAATTAGGTAAGTAACATTTCTTTGAAAAATAATTTTGATCGATTTTTATTTGTCAAAGTTATCCCGAAAAAAACGTGTCATGGCAAATGCAGTGATGAATTATGTTTAAGTACTTGGAGAATGTTGTTATTGGTATCGACTTTATTCGTTGCATCGTTTTGTTTCTTTTATTGGTATAATTTTCATACTAATCTATATTTCGCTTTACAATACTCAAAGAGCATATTTCATTTTAATTGTATACTATTCCAATAGAATTTTGCCCGAAAGTCTTTGATGGCTTCTAAGCAAAGGAAGATACGGCGAAGCTGAAAGGATTCTCAAGAAAGTTGCCTTGGTAAACAAAAGAAAATTTGATCAAGAAATATATAATAGATTTAAGAGAACTCAGAGAACGGTAAGTGAATGTAAGCAATATTGTGTTTATATAATATGAACCGAATATTGATTATAGAACAACGACACAAGGGAAGTTCGAACAGGTATTTCAAATCTGTTTCAATCGAAGATTATGAGTTTTATTACTGTCAATCTCTTTTTACAGTGGTTAATTTCTGTTCACATAACTATTCTTTAATTTTTACTTTCACTTCTAACTAGGTTTACTCAGAATCTTGTATATTATGGTATATCACAAAATACAAGTAACTATGTTAATTTAGATAGTAATGAAGACGATTGTCTATATGATATATATGTATTTAAGGATCATGGCAATTTGATCCATATGTTTTGTTTTGTGTTGGTGCATTGATAGAACTGCTTGCATACATTGTATTCCATGCTATTCTCAATCGAGTTGGACGAAAGTCGCCTTATTGTTTGTTTGCTTTAGCATTTGGAATCGTAGCTTTGTTGATTATACCTATGCAAACTTTCACGAAAGCAAAACAATCGAGTACGTACGTAAACATTTTACATTAAATTAAATTCTTATTTTAGCTCATCGAATCATTCTGTTTATTATTAATATCTTCTTGAGATGCTGTGGTGTGACCACATATGCTATTGTCTATCTACTTGCTTCTGAGCTATTCCCAACAAATGAACGTACAACTGGTATCGTTCAACAGTCGGTCGTTTAGGAGCGATTATGGGAACATTCTGTAATGATTATCTAGTCAGTAAAAGCATCCATGGTTTTTTATGTTTAACAAAAATATGATTCAATCTTTATTAGGCACGCGTGTCGATCAGCTTTTCAATTGTACTCTACGGAATAGTTTCATTGATTGCAGCTGGTTTAGCTTTACTATTTCCTGAAACATTAAATAGACCATTATCGCAAACAGTTGAAGAAGTCTATCGCATGGGTCTAGCTCTTAGCTGATAAATCAGCATTCGTCCAATCGAATTCTCTATTTTAGTGGAATATTACGTCGTGATTCATTGAACACTACATGTGGCAGGGATGATGAACTTACTGCACAAGCATTAGCAAAGAAAATGGACAGTTGATGATGTAAAAACAGAATTACCACCAGGAAATTGACAAGAAAGATACATCGATTCAATAGTATCTCTATATGATAGTTTCCATAAATACAATTCTATTTTTCTTCTAATGCATATAATTTGTTTGATTTTTATATTTATAAAAAAAAGGCAATGTTTTCATGTATGAACAATATCTTACCGATGTATACATGTGCTTAACAATTAAGGCGTCTTGAAGAGATGTAAACAACTATTGCAAACAAAAGTATGCAGACATAAAACAGAAATATTTTTCTACTTTACCGTTGACTCCATTGAAATATGCTTAATAGTTTCATAGCATTTGTAGAATAGAATGAAATGTGTCAAAAATTTATTGAATAAAATATTAGTAA
>CAJNOP010001368.1:0-34338 GCA_905250075.1 Rotaria sp. Silwood1
CACCCGTACCCACACCCACATCCATACCCACATCCACAACCCACACCCACACCCCGTAACTCCCTTTGTTTCAGAAAAGGAAACAGCTGTAAAAAAATATTTATTGACACTTAATATTTCTTAATTTATTCGCTTTTCCGTATTTTAACAAAAACCTCCGTCTATCTATACGACTCTCCATTAATCTATTTCAATCTTCTTTGTACTAAACGAAAATAACGACCATTACGAGCAAGTAACTCTTCATGATTTCCACTTTCAACAATCGCTCCATTATGTAAAACACATATAAGATCTGCATTCTGAATAGTTGATAAACGATGTGCAATTGTGATTGAAGTTCGATTTTGTTGAGCACGATCTAATGCTTGTTGAACTATCTTTTCACTTTCAGTATCCAATGCACTTGTTGCTAAACACCAATATCCAATACAATGAATCACACAGATTTAACTATTGTCTTTCTACCTTCATCGAGTAATAAAATCTTTGGATTTCGAAGTAATGCTCGAGCAATAGCTATAAATAATACATA
Organism: Rotaria sp. Silwood1; assembly: GCA_905250075.1. Taxonomy (NCBI): domain Eukaryota; kingdom Metazoa; phylum Rotifera; class Eurotatoria; order Philodinida; family Philodinidae; genus Rotaria; species Rotaria sp. Silwood1. The sequence continues at coordinate 536 of CAJNOP010001368.1, forward strand.
TTACGTTCATTCTTTAAAATTTCTCAATATGATTTCACCAATTCGTTGTTTTTGTCCACCTGATAATTGAGTTCCTTTTGGGCCACAATTTGTTTCATATCCCTTCATTTTTAACAATAGAAAAACATATTTGTTCAGTAAAGGAAGAATAATTAATTACTTACATATGGAAGAAGTTGAATAAAATCATGAATATTAGCATTGATAGCTGCTTCAATAATTTCATCTAATGGAATATTTGTTCGACTATTATCACCGTAAGCAATATTTTCTCGAATTGACATATCAAAGAGAACCGGTTCTTGTGAAACAATACCAACTTAGAAAGAAATACAAGACTTGATTTTATTCTATAAGAATGATGTTTATACACGTACTTTGCGATCGATACCATTGAAGATTGAGACTTCGAACATCTTTTGAATCAACCAACTATGAATATAGCGACAATATTGATGTGTCAACAAGACAAGGAAATGAAAAAATCATTTACCAAACGACCAACATTTGGATCATAGAAGCGTTCGATTAACTGCATAGTCGTTGATTTGCCACAGCCAGATATACCTGTAAAAAAAGATAATCTATTCAAATAATTTACTCTAGATGAACAATAGGAAGATTATCCATGCCAACGAAAGCTATTTTTTGACCTGTGTAGAAAGATAATAAAAGTGGATATCAGTAAAGAGAAGAATGTAGAAACGAATAGATACCAGATTTAATATTGAGTTTGAAATTTCGAAGAACAATTGATCCAGGTCTATTTGGATAAGTAAAATAAATACCATCAAATTCGAGTTGTCCATTGAAGTTGGACTAAAAGATGAATGTATGTATTGGAAAGATTCATAATGTTTTCGTACGATTCGATCACCATCATTTGATTCATTATTGATTATTGGTTTGCGATTCAATAATTCAAAAATTCTTTCAGCAGCTTGAATTCCTTTTCCATAGTCTGGAGATCTGAAAACCAATATTTCTCTCACTTATGCCATTTGTTGAAAAACTCACAGTGTCAAGTTGTCACTTGCATATTGAGCTAACATAGCGACAGAATTAAATACCCTAGAAAGTTATTAATCAAACATTGTTTGTTTGAATACAAATCAAAAATAGATAATGTTTTTTTTTCTTACATGTACATATCCTCAAATGTAATTTTATTTTGATCGACAAGAAAAGCACCAAGTGCAATGAAAGCCGCTATATTAAAGAAAGTAACTGAATTTGACAATGCATATATTATACTTGAGACATGAGCTCGTTTAAGTGATGATCTGTAAGACATGTTATCAGATATACTCTTCGATTAATGCAGAAAAAAGCAATAATACCGATAAACAACATTGATTAATTGACAATATTCATTGTAAAAATGATCTTCTTTTGCTAATTGCATCACTGTTCGAATGTTCTGAATGACTTCTACAGTCACCTGTATTATAGAAGATGAAGAGGAAAAAAAGAAAGAAGTTTTTACTGCCAAAAGAAAGAGAGTGCTTTGAGTTTGAGGAATTCGAGCATCTATTTACTGTCTCTGCGTGACGAATCTGAAAAACCGTAGTTCATCTCTCTGAAACTGGCAAGTTCTTAATTAATTCATTTGAAAAAAAGAACTCAAAGTTTCATATTCTACGAACGAACTACTCTAACTGCCTGATCCGATGTACTCAAAACGTACATGACGTATACAATTCATAGGACTAATTCCGAATATCACGTGTCTAAAAACTTTAAGATCCTTATAGATCTCGTGTGCTACCTACTAACATCGTCCTAGCAACTGTCTGTTTTGATAAAATCAATTTATAATCTACAGTATTTATATGTATCATATTAGGAGATATTCACGAAAATATTTTAGTAGGTACTGCAACCTCGAATGTATGTCAAACATTGAAGCGTAAGCAGTGACATATTGCCTGCATTGACCACGAACAGCTGTCTGACGTAGACTTTATGATTCTCCGTTATATATTAACCACTGTGAGCTGCATTACTACATGTACATTAATGCGATTAATAATTCAGTAACTAATGTCGGATTTTTTTAAAAGTACTAACAACCCTTTTTTGAATAACTTTTGATCAGTTTGAGCTATTGAGCTGGGTTTTTCACCGTTCGATAGAGTAAGGCGGAGAACATCTATCTATATAAGATTCATTGAGGTCGGAACTAGGGACTTTTTCGATATCGCATTCTTAAGATCTTTATGGTCATTTCGAAGCAAATTATCCTAGATTGTAGCCCATACATTGTTCTATATAGGGTATAATTTTCAGAATTTTCTATTGCATCCTTGAAGAATGAGACGTTCTACACTGAACTACTCAGAAACATCTCTATACACGGAATAAATGTGAATCACTCATAGATATTCAACTTTCTACTAATGTGAAATGGACTAGCGACGTTTTTCCTCTTTGAAAAACTTGTTGAAAGATAGTCACGCATGTGCTCGTCATGGCCTCGACGTTCGACAATAGTCAACCAAGAAGTGCATTCGCTTTCTTCTTGTAGTATCAGACTAAAAGAAAATGCAATGTATTAATCAGAATACACAGTAGTAGTAAAATATGATTTGCTATTAGTCTTATTCGTAGCATCATCCGGGATGTTTTTGTTCTTTATTGTCTATGCACTGATCAGGATCAAGGTCTCAACGAAGATGAAGGTGAAGGTGAACATTAAGATGAAGATCAAGACGACGATCAAGATGAATATCAGAAACAAGATCAAGATGAGCATGATAACCACAATGCTGAAAACATGGATGATACTTGACTATAATCCTCATTCTTTAATTATGTTTTCTATTCTTGTGTATTTCATCAGCTTCTTTTAGTCTGATACTACAAGAAGAAAGCGAATGCACTTCTTGGTTGACTATTGTCGAACGTCGAGGCCATGACGAGCACATGCGTGACTATCTTTCAACAAGTTTTTCAAAGAGGAAAAACGTCGCTAGTCCATTTCACATTAGTAGAAAGTTGAATATCTATGAGTGATTCACATTTATTCCGTGTATAGAGATGTTTCTGAGTAGTTCAGTGTAGAACGTCTCATTCTTCAAGGATGCAATAGAAAATTCTGAAAATTATACCCTATATAGAACAATGTATGGGCTACAATCTAGGATAATTTGCTTCGAAATGACCATAAAGATCTTAAGAATGCGATATCGAAAAAGTCCCTAGTTCCGACCTCAATGAATCTTATATAGATAGATGTTCTCCGCCTTACTCTATCGAACGGTGAAAACCCCAGCTCAATAGCTCAAACTGATCAAAAGTTATTCAAAAAAGGGTTGTTAGTGTTTTTTTTAAAATCCGGCATTACTTATGTGTTATATATAAGATAAAAATTCGTACATTGTCGATTCAAAGATTAGATAAAAACTGTAGTGTTAACAAGCAATTAGTCAATAAACCATCTGGTGCATGCTTCATTCTCTTGAAATACGGGTAAATGAGATATGCCATTTGAATGGCACTGTTAGAAAAAGTTACCCTTGCCAGAAAGAGATCGAAAACTAGAACATGGCATCAAAGAAAAACTAGAGTCGATAAGAGCCTGGTATATAGAATCAGCCCAATGAATTCCATACAATAACATATGTTGGACGAAAAACGTGATTGAAAACGGGATGGCCACGCATCGGTCAACCTCGCATGAAGAAGGTTTAAACTCACAAAAATAAGAAAAACTCTCTCTAAAATTAAAAGTGCACCACCGACGGTTTATGAAACATGTTGCAAGCTCCGAGATACTTTGTTGACTGGCGATATAAACCTTATTTTTATCCGACAACCATCTAAAAAGAAATTTTTTGACTAATCTGACCAAAAAGATTCAGTATTGAATTCTGTTACATTTCATTTTTTGCCTGAAAAATAGACAGAATTTTTAATGTCACTCCGTTATGAGAGTGAAATCGACATACTCGGACAGTAGAACTATCTGTGTACTGCTATTGGATCTGGGAAAAGATGAGTTTTTAGCGTGACAATTGGAAATTTCAAGGTGTCAAACTTTTCCCATTGGAAAATCGAAAAAAAGACGAAATTTCGTAACGATTGAAATTCTGTAACGGACAGTGTTTACAGGTTTTTGTTTGATGTAATTATACATTGTTCAGAAATGAACTGATAGTTTGAAAGCTTGTGGAAAACTGAACAATTTGTATACAGAATGTTTAGTTGTGTGTCACTTCATGGCGCAGTAAAATGCTTAACTCTCCACTCGCCCTAAAAAAAGTTTCCATTTTTTGAAATTCCGTAACGGTCAGAATTTTTTTAATAGCTCAGGCTTGCCTGCATATAAACCGATAAAATTTTTATTGGTAATAGATCTAAATAGTCTCTATATTTGATAAAAATTTCAGGGGATTTGCTTTTATTGTTGATGAGATATAAGTGTTACAATGGGAAAAAAATGAAATTCAGTAACGCGTGGCCATGCCGAAAAGTTGAAGTAGTTCTCTCGTTAGTTACTCGTATTTTACGTTGTACTCGTCACTCTCGAAATATTCCGTATTTTGTTTTCACTATCATACTTATTCACTGTTTTACTTTTCACGCATTTTTTTCTTCACTGTTTTGCACATTCGTGTTTCGACACTGTCGCTCATTTAGCAATGTTACCGATTTTCTTGGTCATAGATTAATGCGCGAGTTTTTTAAGATTAGACATTTCTTTTAATAAATTTGAATGCATATTGGTGATTTTTTCACTGTGACAGGCAGCAGTGGTCAACAAGTCGATTAGTGGAATAAATTCTCATTTTAAGCAGAAAAATGCCATCCAGGTCAAAAATGAATTTTCCTTGCATTCTGTTCATATAGGACGACCGCCGTATACATATATGCGTATATGTCCACATTTCATCCGTATCTCATTCTTCTATGATTACCATTCAGAAAAGGATAATACGTGCGAAAACAACCCTTTCCATGCACACAAAAATTTACGTCCTATCATAGATCATCTAATTTTCATCATTCCGTTGACAATCTACTAGATACTATAAGGATGCTATTTTCATTTCGAATAATGGACAATAAAAGCATTTATCTCTTAAGATACAGAAAAAAAGCGTTTCTTCAAATCATTTTTCTTAGAGCGTTGAGCATTATTTCTATTGATTTTCATTTTTCCGCTAGTATACTAATAGTCTTCATATATATAACAATTTCTCCCCTTTGAATCAAATCTATGTGAGTCACCATTATATCGATATCAACCAAACTAAGACACGGAAACCAAAATTCTTTTATAAACATACAAGCCCATTGAACGAGCCAAAGATCCTCATGATAGTTGAATATATGATAGTTTAATCTTTACGATATAAATCTATCAAAATGTATTTTGTATTTATATAAATACAATGCTATCAGAAGGAAAAATTCATTGAAGAAAGAAAAGTCCGTTGCTATGCTATTTTTGTCCTTTCCTTTAACTACTTATATATCACAAATTTCATTCTGTATGCAAGGCCTCACCTGTTATTAAAGGGCATAGGGTAAAGCGGATATCTCTTTGAACCTTGAACGTTACTGTTAATTAACATGTAGCTATTTAAAATGCATAGATTTTTAGACTTGTATTACAATTTGAAGCTATCTGTTGCTATTTAAAACTTTCCATATCTATTTAATTCGAATTACATTACAGTTTAGTCAACAATTCAAAATCAAGTATTTTCAAGATAGATCAAAATTTCGGTCCATGAAGTGCTGAACACTATTCAAAATATCTTTAGAATTCCCGATTTATGACTAAGTAGCCTCCATAGTCATTGCTATTGCTCGTTGAAAAACTAATTTCTCAAATAATTGCATACTCTGGTGCCACGCAGCACAATATTGTTAGAGAAAAGTCAAAAAGTATTAAATTTAGTCGAAGCTGGTAAAGAAACATTGAAAAATGAATAGAAGTTCAGAGGAGCATCACTTGGTCATCAGGTGGAGAATACGATCGTCCTAGACAAAAATTATTGACGAGAATTCATAATATCTCAAAATGCTATGCCATTTACAATAACAACTAAAACAGATTACTTGATCATTTTTCCTATAGAGCTCAGCAGTTTTCCCAATAGTTGTTGCTCTATGGTGAGATATATTCTCTTATATGTTATGTTGTGTGTCTGATAGTAATAACCATTCCTCCTATGAATTTTCATTTCTTCGCTGAATAAGTATCTATATAACTGTTGAAGTATCCAACAATTTTTCCCATAGAATAAATCGTTTTTTCATTTTTTTGATTTCGTTTTTCCTATAAAAGTCTTCATTATTCCAATGAATTTTCATTGTTCCGCTGAATAAGTACGTGTATGAACAAATAGTTATCTTAGAAGTTTTCGTATAGGTAAAATCATTTTTCATTATTCCATGTCATTTATGCTACAGCTATTCTCATTATTCATATGAGTTCTAATTTTGCTGGTTGAATAGTTTTTATCTGTCAATCGAACTCTTTTATAATTTAATCCTCGCATGTGACGCCATTAAGAGAAGCATTTTTGACCTGAACGTCAAAATTTCGCTTAAAATTAACATTTTTGACACCGATCGAAACGTTGTTCAACCCTCAATCGTGTCTACGATTTCATGTACTTATCATAAAATCTACGTATTTGCACAAAAATTGAGTAATTAATTTTTCAAACCTTTCCAGCATTTTCTAAAATCTTGGTATCCTTCCTTTCAAATCTTGCTATTAAACGAATTCGTAAAATACTTCCAAGTAATAGAAATGGAAGAAATACCATGACCAACAGTGTCAATTGCCAGGAAAAAGCAAATCCCAAAATAATACCAGAGATCATTGAGATAAGACTTTGAAAAATAATACCAAAATGAACACCACTTGCACCTTGTACAGCTGATGCTTCGGTTGCCAAACGTGTGCATAATGCACCTGTACTATGTTTTGCTTGATCGAAATAAGCGGGTTCTTGACGAAGAATAGCTCGAAAAGCTTTGGAACGAAGACGTTTAGTGAGAATTTCACCAGAACAAGCAAATAGATAACTCTGAAATGAAATTGTAACAAAATGTCATAATATAACTCATCATATCCTATACTTGAACTGATTGAACTCCAAACATAAGAATTCCAAAGCCAACAAACAGAAGAGCATACAGAAGAATTTGTTGGTTTTGAATATCTTTATCACACTCTTGAAAAACCTTTCAAATAAAAGCCAACTCTCACGAAGTAAATATTATTTCTCAATTGTAACTAATTATTTACCGTCGTCATTTTCGTTTGAATAATAGCAAACATAGGCTCTTGTGCTCCATTGAGCAAAGCTGTGACACATCCGATCGACATCAGTATCCATTCCGATTTGTTCATTCGTAATATAGCCAATATGATATTCACCTTTTTTTCCTATTATTATCATTCTTCATTTCATATATTCAACTGCTTTGCTGTCTTTTTTATATTACCTTTGTCTTTTTACTTACTTCATTGTCTTCTTCACTTACTGTACAGTTTCTACTTCTATATAATAAAGACAATATTGATGGGCTAATACTAACTATTGTTGAGCCATGATTTGCTCGAATATCGAAATAATTTGAACTAGCTTGATTGCAAAGTAACATTTCTGCTGCTTTTTCTTGTTCAAATTCTTCTTCTTCTTCAGCTTGTCGTAAGCTTTGCTGTTGAACAAGTCCGTAGTATACACCTTCAATTTGCATTAATGTCTCATGATCACCTTCTTCAACTATTTCTCCTTTTTGCATGACAATGATTTTATCAGCATAACGAATTGTTGACAGACGATGTGCAATCACTAATGTTGTTCGACCTGTTCAACAAACAAAACGTAGTGATTTAGCAATAGTTTTATTTAGCATGAGTGTCATACTTTGAGCAGCACGATCTAAAGCTTCTTGTACAATGTTTTCACTTTCATTGTCAAGGGCACTAGTAGCTATAGAACACAAGAATATGAATTGCATAATTGAATAGAAAAAAAACAAAATTTAACCTTCATCAAGAAGTAAAATTTTGGGATCTCGAATAAGCGCTCGAGCAATGGCTGCAAAATTCAAAGAGAAAAACAAACATGACATCAAATGCAAACAAATAGTCTCATTTACCAATTCTTTGTTTTTGTCCACCTGATAATGTAGCACCACGTTCCCCGATTTTAGTCTCATATTTCTATGTAGAATATCATACAAAACGACAAAAAGTAAAAGGAATATAATTAATCTTTGACTTACATCAGGTAAAGCCATGATAAAAGCATGTGCATTAGCCATTTTAGCTGCTTGATGTATTTCTTCATCAGTAGCTGAATCATGACCCAATAAGATATTTTGACGTATAGTTGTATGAAATAAAACTGGTTCTTGACTAACAACACCAATATGTTGTCTTAACCATTTGAGATTGTATTCATTGATTTGTTTTCCATCAATTAAAATTGAACCAGAAGAAGGATCATAGAATCGTTGTAATAATTGTATACATGTTGATTTTCCTGAACCAGATAACCCAACAAGTGCAACAGTTTGACCACGCTTAACATTGAATGATAGTCCATTGAGAATAGGAATATCAGGTCGTGATGGATAAGAAAAATGAATATTTGAAAAATGAATATCACCAATGAAATCATCTTTTTTGAGACCTCTTTCTAAATGGTTGTTTATTTTCGATGGCTATTAAATAATCCAGAAACACAAGACAAGATGATATATGTCTGTATATAATGCAAGAAGAAAGTAAATTTACTTCATCAATGATTTTCCATACAATGTAAGCAGCAGCTCGAGCTCGACTTAATGCTTGAACAAATGAAGTGGCTCGTTGTACACGGAAAATACCAATGACAACAGTCATAAAAACCTACAAGATATGTTCGATATCAATGAGTTCAAAACTCATATGATGAGCCATGTTAAAAAAAAGAGCACTTTTTCACGTTTAAGACGAGTAAAATATTGTCACTAACACGTAAATATGCTTGCATTTGCTAATATAATATTTTTTCTCTTAAAATGTAATTTCAGATGAAACAAATAAACCGCAAAATATTGAGAAAAGTGATCATTCAAAAACAAATGAGAAGATGATGCTTAGAACGAAATCTTTCTGAGTGATGATTCATTCGTAGAACTAACCGTGAGGCTGAACTTTTTCTGCCCAAATCTCAAGATAATTTGATGAAATGAAATAACAAGAAGGTAATATTTCAAGTATTAATCCCATTGATCATTTTCAGAGAGCATTTTTTCTTATTCGATTACTTTCATTAGTTACCAATTTGAAACAGCGGAAACATCAAAATAAATTTAGGTGATTCTTATCTTTTTCATACCAGAAATTTAATGCTCACTTGTCAAGAAAAAATCAATATCTGTCAAACAATATAATTAAATAACTGTAGACTTCAACATTCAAAAATAGAAATATTTTTGAAATCATACTAGCAATATTCATTAGTGTTTTAAAGATTTATGACGAACTGTTTTGTATGCAACAAAATTGAGAATCACGAGTTTTATCAATAAATTTCATATATTCATCTATGCATACCGTATAGACGTTGCCAATAGTGTAGTTTTCTTTCCAAATCAAATGTGCTCCATACCAAAACCCTTGCGTAGAAAATATAGATACAAAGATACGAGAATAAACGGCGTCAGAAGGAATACCTAAAGCATATACCCAATAAATGAGCAAATAACATATGGCTACGTTGATGCCATTGACTGTAAGTCTTTTGATACCACTCTTTTTAGCATCATCTAAATATCTTTCATACCTATAAATTAGAGATAGATTTTTAAATCAAAATATTAACGATGCCATACCAACCGTTGTATTTCTCGTTCTTGTCCATTGTATGACAGAACAGTGCGAATTGAACTAATCACTTCTTCAGCTACTGCTCCGGATTTTCCATAAGCGTTTATTTCATTCGTAGTCAATTTAGTTGTAATCTACCCATGGAAAATTTTTTTGTAAAAAACCGCTCGAAACCGCGAAAGTCAGACCTTTTATGCGGTTTTTCAAAACCGTCAAGAACCGCGGTAATTTCACACCGCGGGTTTTTCCGGTATTCCAAACCGCATAAAAGGTCTGACTTTCGCGGTTTATTTCAACGGTAATGATCGCGGTGTACCGATACCGTAGTTTTTGACGGTTTTGAAAAACCGCATAAAAGGTCTGACTTTCGCGATTTTCTGAACCGCTGGAAACCGTGGTTTGTTGGACCGCTATATACCGCGGTTTTCGTAGCCACACCTAGCTCAGGTATGACCAGACTCACCTGAACTTTCGAGAGCGTTCAGGTGAGCCGCCCTTCGAGGGGCACTGTAGTGAACTTTTAGAAGTTCCATTACCACAAAGTTACATTGTAGTGAGAGATAGAATAAGAAAACTTATTTAAAAATTTCATGAAAATAACAGGGCACGACATCCTCTTCGTCCTTACACATTCCATTACGATGGTATAAGCACCAGACATAGCGCGGTTCTTCAGCTAAAAACCGCGGTTATCAATAACGCGGTTATTCGACGGCATACCGCGGTTTCTAAGACCGCTGAATACCGAGGTATTTGTCAGCGCGGCTACTAATGACTATACCGCGATTTTTGAAACCGCTTAATACCGTGCTATTTATCACCGCAATTACTGATTTCTATACCGCGGCTTTCGAAATCGCTCAATACCGCGGTATTTGCCACCGCGGTTACTGATGGCTATACCACGGTTTTTGAAAACGCTCGATATCGCGGTATTTGCCACCGAGGTTACTAATGACTATACCGCGGTTTTTGAAACCACTTAATACCGCGGTATTTGCCACCGCAGTTACTGATGGTTATACCGCGGTTTTTGAAACTACTCAATACCGCGGTATTTACCACCACGGTTAGTAATGACTATACCGCGGTTTTTGAAACCGCTCAATTCCGCGGTATTTGCCACCGCGGTTACTAAGGACTATACCGCGATTTTAAAAACCGTTGAATACCGGATTATGCAATACCGCGGTTTCCAATAACTATATCGCAATTTTTTAGACCGTTGAATACTGTGGTATTTAGAACCGAGGTCCTGAATACGAGCAACGCGGTTTCAGAAAACCGCGGTTTTGAGCGGTTTTTTGAAAAAAATTTTCCATAGATACAAACCAAAACAGATTTAGGTATTTGTAATGATAAAAATCAATATCGCAAGAGAATCTTACTTTGGATGCGAAGATGAAGGAAGCAATGATTATCGGTGAACATGATAATACAACTAATGTTAGTTTCCATCCTTTCACAAAACCTGCATCAAAAGTAGATTCATACAAGTTCTCTCTAAAAGAAACACTCACCAATGATAAGAGCACTCGTACAAGTAGAAATAAGTTCTACTGCTGAACCAAGTTTATCATCAATACCATCACGAATCTTATTAATATTATCTGTTAGCCATAAATTAAGTTCACCAGTCGTATGTGTATCAAAGTAAACAATATCTTTTGTAAGGATCGATTGAAATAAATTCTGTCGGATAGTTCGAGTTTGTCTTTCTGCTGATATTGTCATAAATGTTACTCGAATATAACTACAAAAAAGACTAATACAACCAATTATTATTGCATATATGATCTGATTTTTTGTTCGACTTTTCAGATCATAATTGATGCTAGTAATATTTGATCCAATAAAATTGCACAATCTAAATGAAATAATCATTTCTTTTGATCAAGAGCGTTGTCCAAAAAATTAAAAATAGCAATTCGCAACTTTCCAGAGAAATATCATTTTTCAAGCAACATTTTCCTTGAGGGACCTAGGGATCAATACTAGAGAACGTGACAATTCCACCATAGTTCCTATCAGGTTGTATGAACTAATCCAAACAACATATATCACTCCCTCAAAAACCACACCCCCAGTTCTCTTACATTTTCTCGGAAGGAATCGGTTCTTCAATAACAACCTCGCGATAGAAGTAGCAACAATACCTATGATAAAACCTAGATTCCTAAAAAAAAACCAATCAATTGTCGTAGGAGCACATGCTTCGCAACGACCATATATAATTTGAAAAATCTCAGCTAAGAACTGAGGAACTGAGACAATTTTTTGACAAACCATCAATAGTTCATCACCGCCTTCATGTGACGTACAGTCACTTCCTTCTACCTCGAGTGCCTCAAGGAACTGATCCTAGGTCACTAGAAACATGCGGTGAGGTACTGAGGGTTGTCGGCAGAATTGTCTCAGTTCCTTAATTCATCGCTTCTTTCGGTCAAAGGATGAGAGAGCAGTACTTGCACAGGCAGGATGAGAATATCTTAAGATCTTGAAGGAATTAACGCTAGGCCACTAAAAGGTAATGATGAGGTATGGAGGCAATGTTAACAGGACAAACTTCATCCGATTTTTTTAAGGATATCTCGGTCGTGCGACGCGTTCTACTAGATGTTCTCGCTGTTTAGAGAAAGTCACGATCAATTCGTTACATTTTTCCAATAATTTCTATTCATGTCGTTGACATTTCTCGTTTATGTTCAATGATGATTCTTCAGGAGAAACTTTTCTTGACGGGTGATGCAACTGATTTCGTTCATATGTCGCGATACCAGTTCGCTGATTGGTGTTCAGTGGTAGGGAATTGAGGAACAGACACAATTGTGCTGACCATTGCGGAATACCTCATTACTATCTGCAAGAAACCAAGCCTCACTTCCATAAGAAACCGAGACGTTATCATCATGATTGTTTCAATCACTCTCTGTCGTTGAGCGAACGTAGTAAATCATGAATTGACAACTATTCACTAAATTGTTTCAATTCTTTAGCTTTTAGTTGTTTCTCACATTCGACGTCAGAGAGAGTGACTGACACCAACATAATTATGATACTTCAGTTTTTTAAAGAAAGGATGTTTGATCGCTTGAAGGTAGTGATGAGATATCGAGGGACTGTCAGCAGAATTGTCTTAATGCATCCGTTGATCGTTTCAATAGGCTCTGGTTTGGTTCGACGCTGCACATCAGCTGCAAAGACGACAATTATTTTTTGGTCGTTTTATGAAGTATTAATGGGAGCTTAGTACCTCGTGTCAAAGATTTTCGGCTACCCAAATCCAGAGAGGGAACTAAGGGATTGTGCAGGAAACGTGTCTCGAATATGGTAGGAACCTTCGTTGTGCTTTGCGTGGGAGTAATGTACTTTTGGTGGCAGTGCTGGTACCGAGATGTGGCGCGAGTGTTTCCTTGATATTGTGAGGAATTGAGATATTGGTGATGATAATTTCTAGTTTTCTTGGAACTTCCATTTTGTAATATTTGGACACTGCTGGAGTCTACCACCATCTACTAGAGTCTGCTTGTCAGAGGTTCCTAGGGACTCTGAAGGGCTATTAGACTCGAGTTATATTTGATATTGACACGCTCTTTCTCTGCTTTGTATGTGTGTGCGTAACTATGTTTTCCTGGAGAGTGTGTATTTGCGTCAGATATAAAATCGATACCGGTTATCGGCTGGTTCAGTCCGGTGTCGATACGGTTTTCAGATCGACCATGACTGGTCTACCTTATTGACTTTCTGCTTGTATTATGTAAGCTTATTCAAACTTTTTGTTGGTCTTACTAGTATCTCGAGCAGGATGTGTAGTCGTCAAAAATTTAGATTGGCTCCGTCTCTGCTTTCCGTGGCACTTCAGTTTGCTGTATGTGTATTTTTTTGTGCGTAGATCCTGGTAGATCCTACCGAAAGTACCGATAAAGAGACCTGACCAAGTTTCCAGGAGTCGGGAACTCAATGGGAACTCAAACGGTGTGCATGGGTGTGGGACGTTACCGTTACGTTCCCAGGTAACTGGTAACGGTTTGGTAACCGTCTCCCGTCCGCAGCCCCCGACCCTAGGGTCCTCAAGTTCTATTCTTGAAAAAATTTTTTTTTTATGTAGAAACGAACTTTTTTCGAAAAAAAAATTTTTTTCAAAAAGATTTCGGCTGTTTTCGAAAAAATTTATTTTTTCTCAAAAAGTACAGGGTGGTAAATAATATTATTCCAGGGGGGTAACACTATGATCTCGAATCGGAGATATCATGAATTTTATACCAAATGAAAGCTCGTGAAAAATGGGGTTTAGTGATAGTAAATAGTAAGACTTTGAAGAACTTTCTTGTATTAATTTATCAAACGTTACGATTTTTATCGACATAAAATATTATAAAATCAGTTCATCGAAAAAGTTCGGGGCTAAACTATATGTTGTACAACTGTTTATTTTCTTATTATTTATTGAGTACAATCAATAATCAGTATGACGACCATTAGCACTCTTTACTGCACGAAGTCGAGATGGATACGAACATAAAAGAGCTTCAAACAATTCGGTATTTTCTTCCATGTCCGTCAAAACATCCGCAATGTGCTTTTTAAGTGTGTCTTCACTATATCGATTATGTCCAGTTTCCGATAACATTTTTTGTTCAACTTCATCTTTCATTATTGATCCAATATGTTCCGCCGCATTGAGATCGGGCGAATTACCAGGCCAAATATCATTGCCCCAAAACTCGATTTTGTTATCTCTAATCAGATGTTGAGTCATGTTTGCTCGCATACACGGTGCTTTATCGTGAACAAATATCACATTATCCAGATCAATTACGTTTTCCTCGTCGGTGAGGAATGGAAATACGTGTTGCATTAAAATAATGTCACGAAAATATTGACCGGTCCAAGATTCACCTTTGTCTTTAATCACCCAATGCATTTTTTTCGCGGTGAAAATGATAAAAATACCGATACACGCTTGGTTTTTAACCATTTCGCGATACCTTTCATCGTCTTCAATATCTTCAACACTTTTTGCCCAAATCCTATCATTTTGATAATTTGGTTTGCGAACTGTCCAAACATAAAATTCATCTGATGGTGCCAGATGAAGAAAATCTTCTTCAGTCCAATCTTTCAACCAATCACAGAGCCATAATCGATCTGATATATGAGTTTCAGATTTTAACGGTCTTGAAATAACATGAAAAGGCTTTAATCCTTCCCTACGACGGTAGTTATTAACTGTTTGTCGAGTAACATATTCTTTTTGTTTCTTTGCAATCTCTTTCGCCACGACAGAACCGCTTTTCCGTTGGTGACCACTTGCTTCACGAATAATGTCCTGAGCAGCTCTCGATAACTTGAGTTTAGGACCAGCATTCGAATAATCAGCAAAACATTGGTCACACGATTTTTCCCACCATTCTGTAACAAATCGAGTCGTACGGTGAATTTTGTCGGCAATCCATTGTCTATTTATAAATGTTGCACCAGCATCACGAGCTTCTCGGAAAGTAATGCATTTAATTCTATCAATCATTCTTTGTTGTTCGGTATCATAAGCGCCAGCCATTTGAAATAACAAACGAAAAAACACTGAGATTTCACTCGACTATAACTTTCAGACAGTCCGAGAACGAAAAAATTTTTCAAATAACTAGTATCACGTGGAGAGAAGAACAGAACGCCAAAGAACCATCTTATTGTGTGAGTCATAGTCATATATCATCATCGTTATCATTTCTCTTTCGTTTTCATAAAAAATGTTCGTTTTCAATGTCTCAAAATGTATGAAAAATGATTTTTAACGTGTTTTTGAAAGAAAATTTCGTTGTTTTTAAAAATTTGGTACACGAAAGTTCTTCAAAGTCTTACTATTTACTATCACTAAACCCCATTTTTCACGGGCTTTCATTTGGTATAAAATTCATGATATCTCCGATTCGAGATCATACTGTTACCCCCCTGGAATAATATTATTTACCACCCTGTATATTTCTGCATTAAAAAAATTTTTTTCAAAAACGCCCACACCCACCCACACCGTTTGAGTTCCCAATTCCCAATGAGTTCCCGTTGAGTTCCAGACTCATGGGAACTTGGGCAGTGCTGCCGATAAACAATAACAGAAACTAAATTATTTTAGAAGTCATTGTTTTTGAATTACTT
This sequence comes from Rotaria sp. Silwood1, assembly GCA_905250075.1. Lineage (NCBI taxonomy): Eukaryota > Metazoa > Rotifera > Eurotatoria > Philodinida > Philodinidae > Rotaria > Rotaria sp. Silwood1. Next base: position 16,539 of record CAJNOP010001368.1, read on the forward strand.
TCTAATTCATTTATGTCATCCAGTGCTAAAGAGAATATTCTTACCGCATTGATGTATGAAAATTAGTGGACGTCAATATGATGTCTGGTGGACAGTATTTATTAGTGAGAGAAGTGAAATTGAAGGAGCATCGTTCAGTTGTATGATCAGTAAATGAATCGATAGTGTCACCAAAAAGAACCAACGATAAAGGAGTAGTGAGACCAAGAGCTAAAGCAGCAATAGTTGCTAACATCATGTAAAATAAGTCGATGAAAGTAGCATATCGAAACTGAAAGATAAATAGAAGTGCTAATCAGTGAAAGAATAAGATCATTTTCATTTACCAAACTTCGAATGCTCACGGCTTCTGAAGATCTTTTGTTTTGCAGTTTAGTACAAAATCGTTGCCAAAAGTTTGTTTCAGTAGACTTCTCTTCTTCTGGAGGAATCACTCTTTAAACACCTAAGAACACATACAACTATCGAATAAATTATTTCCCTTCATACCTCGCGTCTGAGATTTCATTTGCTTCCCGTTTAATACTATTTTCATTTTCCTCGATAGCATCTGACTCTGAATGATTATGCATTGGATAGTATTTATGCTTCAATGATAGTACGAAAATATATGGTTTGCATCATTCGAAGAGAATAATATTTTTGTGTGCTTTTCATTGATAGTTGTATCATCTCTTTTATACCTTCTTTTTACAATAGCTCTTTTTTGTAACCAGTAAAAGAAAAATACACCAAAGTAATCTTTATTATTTTATTGATATATTCGAACAGCTATTTGTCTTTCTAATCTCTATTAATAAAAAATAAAATAGTGAATGGCGTGCATAATTGATCGCATTTATCTACATCATTAATGCAAATAAAAGACTCAACTAGGCAAAAAGAAATATCTTTATAGGCGTGCTCTGTTGATCTTCATATAAGTGGTACAACACTATCGAGGTCAAAGAATAGCAACTTTATTATTCTTATTTCAATAGGACGACAACAACAAGAAAACAAAACTCAAAACGCGTATTGATTTATTGATCAATAGTGGGGTATTCCATGGTATCTCTACCACGTTTACATCAAGTAATTCCAAATTCGATGAAACTTCCCCGATTTGTAGACCATAGTAAACTATGAAAATCCCCAAGACCAGTTTTCTAAATTTCATTAATAAATAGGGACATATCGAGCAAGCTATTTCTATGATTTTACTGAAAATCATAAAAATTAGGACTTTTGTAGAAAATGATTTTTTATAAGATTCTTTCAAAATTTGCAAAATAAACACTTTAAGTCTTTACAATATGTATGCATTAGACATATTCTGATTGCTCCTGATCTGGGCTACATTTTGACTAGAAAATATTGCAGTTTTGTCAATACATAGGGGTATCCAAAAGTAGTGGCAACGACATTTTAGTACCACATATGAAGCTTGATAAAAGTTTCTTTTTACATACACTGTAAAAAAAAAAAAGGTATTTTACGAAACCAAAAAAGGATCGGGGCGCGGGTACATGCTCCGAACCTTTTCTTGGTTTCGCAAAAAGAAGATTTCGTATGAAACTTCTTCTTCTTGAGTAGGAAAAATGGTTTCGTACATAGGGTTCGGCACGAAACCTTTATCAGAAAAGTCTAAAAGGTTTCATACAAAAGGTTACGTGCGAAACCTCTCCAAAAATGATTTCGAAAAAGTTTCGCACAAATGGTTTCGTACGAATCTTCCAAGGTATTTACATCTAATGAGATTGCCCCTGGAAACTACAATTCGCTTTTGAGTTGAGCCTCTTTGCATAAGGTAGTTATCGGTGAGATGAGAAAAAGTCCCGAAGGATGCTTTCCATTAGCTCTTTTCTAGAAGACTATCGCTATGTTACTGGAATTTTAGTTGAATGCTAATGAAGAATCCTATTTAGATGTGAATTTGATTTTGAGTTCGAGCCATTAGTATCAGATAGATGTGAGACAAGTATGAAAACCACCAAATGAACGAAGGCTCATAAGTCTTCTCTCGAAAGTTATAGCTATTTTCTTTGAATATTAACCTATAGTGTCGTAGATATCAGTAAGTGGAATGAGATTATTTCTATTTAAGAATTTCTCCACGGAGCAGTTTATTGACGAGGTGAATGTTACAAAAATTTTATTTGAAACCGATGCGTTTTTTGCGAGGATGCTGAAGTTCACCAACAATACAAAATTTCATGATCTTTCGTGAGATATAAGTTGCATTGTTGAACTTCAGCATTTCTGACAAAAGCGCATTGGTTTCAGATAAAATTTTTGTAACATTCACCTCATCAATAAACTGCTCCGTGGAGAAATTCTTAAATAGAAATAATCTCATTCCACTTACTGATATCTACGACACTATAGGTTAATATTCAAAGAAAATAGCTATAACTTTCGAGAGAAGACTTATGAGCCTTCGTTCATTTGGTGGTTTTTCATACTTGTCTCACATCTATCTGATACTAATGGCTCGAACTCAAAATCAAATTCACATCTAAATAGGATTCTTCGTTAGCATTCAACTAAAATTCCAGTAACATAGGGATAATCTTCTAGAGAAGAGCTAATGGAAGGCATCCTTCGAGAATTTTTCTCATCTCACTGATAACCACCTTATGCAGAGAGGCTCAACTCAAAAGCGAATTGACGTTTCCAGGGGCAACCTCATTAGATATAAAATGACAACTATTCTATACCTCAAATATCTCAGTAGATCCTCCTCAAAAGAAAAGTAACAATGAAAATCAATAAACTTACTTTCACACCATTATTGCGAACCCATCCACAGCAAACGAATAATCAGTAATTAAAGCCAATAAAGTAGCATCACAATCAAGAGCTTACTTGAATCTGAAATACAAAAAGAACAATTTGCAGAATGAAATAAATTAACTCCCAAAATTGGAAAATGGTGTGCATGCACAATAGAAATAAGACGATATATTTAAAGTAAACTTACATTTAAGTACCGACTGAAAATCAATCAGCTCCAAATAGAAAACCAAACAGTTACCAAAGAAACTTGCAGGTAAAATCCGAATTTCGAATCAACCTGTAACAAGAAAAGACAACTTTCAAATACACAAATAAAACTTACTTTCGAATAACCAGCTATGATCAACCTAAATATACAAAAAAACTTATTCATAAATATAATTTCCTATCGCACCAAACTACACATATCATTAACCACAACATCCATTATATAATTAACATTCCTTCGCACAACTATCCACGACCTTGAAAAACTCGTCGCTAGAAATATCGATACCTTAACTGTTGGTAGTCCTTATAGATAACAATCATCTGCTCAACACAGGCCCTTGGTAATATAGATGGTTCTCCTAGTCCTGCTTTCCATCGACTTTGCTCATCTACTCAATGGTGATCCTCAATAATATATGTAGTTTTCGTAATGGCGATCCTCATAAATATCTAGATCGACTTTTACAGCACCTAAAATCAACCATATCTAGCCCGTATTTTCATGGACTATATCACTGTCGTGCTTCGTCGTGCTCTATACAGTCGTATATACACCATAGCAGGGGGTGTGGGTGTGGGTATGGGTGGTGTGGGTGTGGGTGTGGGCATGAGTGTGGGGTGTGGGTGTGGGTGGGTGTGGGTGAGGGTGTAGGTGTGGGTGTTGGTGGGTGTGGGTGTGTGGGTAGGTGTGGGTGTGGGTGTCGGTGTGGGTATGAGTGTGGGTGTGGGTTGGTGTGTAGGTGTGGATGTGACCGAAATAAATACCTACACCCACACTCACACCCACACCCACACCCACACCCACACCCACACCCCACACCCACACCCACACCCTCGTATTAATCAGTATCTATTCTAAATTTTTTTGCCTGGTGTTTCATTTTTTCAAAGTCACTTAAAATATTTTGAAAATGGCGAAACAGTGAGTTATTAGTGATTCATCGACAAGAATACGAAATAGAAAATCAAACGGTCTGTCATTCATGAGAGAGAAATGGATGGAAAGATAGCTCGACTTCAGATCTTTCAAAAATCATACGATTTTCGATTTAATACATCCTTTTTTTTGCAAAAACTTTCAACGATATCCTTTAGTTGCAACTCGAAAAACAGGAAATCTTTTGTTATCGTTTTTTCGATGGCATATTCAAAAATTCTTGAAGATCTTGATTCTAGTCCATAACAGAACATATCTTGCAAATTTCATGTAATCTGAATATTTCTGGGTCAAGAAACATTTTTTATGAAGAGAGAGTTGTCAATCAGAAATTGTCACTTATTCATTTTTAGACCACTGATAGGTTATACATTCAAACTTAATGTTGATGTAACAAAAAATGATTTGCTAGGTGGTAGATTCCGAGAAATCTATGAAGCACAATGGCTATCAGGAAGAACGGAATCAATTGTATTGATTAAAATGCATGAAGCATCAACAGAATATGAAGTATCGTTCTACAAAGAATTCAACAATGATTTACATATTACCAATACATTCGGATTTGTTGAAAATAATTTACGATCGATTATGTTACTGCAAGAACGAGCACCTCATGGTCATCTTCAAGAATTACTAAAAAACAATTTATTCGAACCAACGCCAATGGTGCTCATTGCTATTTTCTTACAGATCATTGATGCAATGATTTATGTCACTGATCAAGGCATGATACATGGTGATTTACGCTGTTCGAACGTTCTTGTCTTTCAAATGGATACATCAAAACCTAAAGAAAATTTTGTTAAACTAACAAATTTTGTTCAAGCACGACCAAATAAACGATCATTATTGGAAGATAGAAGATTAATTATTTCAGTAGAGTATTGTGCACCTGAGATTCTTCGAAGTACAGGTCGATTAAATTATTCCGAATTATCTGAGGTTTATTCAATGGGAGTATTAATGTGGGAAGCTTGTTCACAAGGAAAATTTCCTTACGGTTCTGCCATATCGAGCAAAGAAATTCGACAAAAAAAGTTAAATGGTGAAATATTACCGAGGCCATGGATGTGTGATAGACAAATTTGGTCTATTATTAAAAGATGTTGGAATAATGAACCACAATCACGAATTGATTTTAAAGATATGAAAACACAACTTTCGAATCTTGATCTTGAGTAAGTACATTGAGTGCATACAACTAAACTAAGACAATAAATTATTGTTATTATCAATAATATAAATTTTTATTTTTATTTCAAAGATCACAGTTTCAATATGAACTCGGTATTGATGTCAAAATGAGCAACCGACTATATGGTAGATATGGCCAAATATATTATAATGCAGAATGGATAAGAAAGAATAAATCATCGATTATATTAATTGTAATAAATACAGGAACAGCTGAACATCAAGCTTCATTCTATCTTGAACTTAGTTCTCATAAACATATTGTTCATACATATGGTTTAGTAAAAAATGATCCTCGATCGACAATATTAATACAAGAACGTGCTCCACGTGGTAATCTTCTAAAATTGTTACAAACTCAACAATTTAAACCATCTGCAAAGATACTTAAAATAATTTTCTTACAAATTATTGATGCTATGATTTATATTATTGACCAAGACATTATACATGGTGATTTACGTTGTGCTAATGTTCTTGTCTTTGAGATGAGTCCATTTGAGACAAAAAGAAATCTAGTTAAACTAACAAATTTTTCTTTAACTTGTACAAATGATCCATCGTTTAAAAATGATAGACAAACATCAATTTCAATTCGATATGATGCACCAGAAATTGTTAAAAGTAAAGGGCAATCAGACTATTCTGAATTTTCGGATGTATATTCGATGAGTGTTTTAATGTGGGAAGCTTGTTCACAAGGAGAAGTACCTTATGGAGTTGATACAAGTGAAAATGATATTCGACGACGAAAGTCAAATGGTGAGAAATTACCAATGCCAAATGCATGTAATAAACAATTATGGGAAATTATAGAAGGTTGTTGGTATAGTTCACTAGAAATACGACACACGTTTAAAAACATAATGGAGCTTTTGTCTAAAATTACATTTGAGTAAGTGAAAACAATTAAGGAGTTAATCATGTGTTATGTCACAGTTTTTTTTGTACAATTAGCTTCTGTTTGTTTTAGTTTTTGATGTAACCAAGTCTTCAATATCTTTATCTTTTAAAAATTCGAATATTTTATTAAATTTTTAGGTCATTAGAGACTTATGAATATCAATTGGATGTTAATGTCATAAAGAAGAATTCACTTAATGGTCTTCATGGTAGATTTTATGAAGCAGATTGGATACCAAATAGAGAACCACCAATTATTCTAATGATCATGAATAAAGAAACATCAGAACGTGAAGCTTCATGGTATTTAATGCTCAATTCTCATAGCCATATTATACATACTTATGGTTTCGTTGAAAATAATGATCAATTGCCTATGTTACTACAAGAACGTGCTATTCATGGCAATCTTCAAATACTATTACAAAGAAAACGTTTTCAACCATTAAATAAAGTTCTCATTACGATCTCCTTACGAATTCTCGATGCTATGATTTATACATAACTAGTCAGGGCATTGTACATGGTAATTTATGTTGTTCAAACGTGCTCGTTTTTCGAATGAATCATACAAATTCATCAGAAAATCTAGTTAAACTAATTGATTTTAGTATGACACGTACGAAAGATTGCGCAGATGAAGATAACAAATCAACAGATATTTCAGTACGATATTGTGCTCCTGAAATCCTCAAGAGTATAGATCAATCAAATTACTCTGAAGCATCTGATGTTTATTCATTGGGTGTTTTAATGTGGGAAGCTTGTTCGCATGGTAAAGTACCTTATGGATCTGATACAAGTAATGATGATATTCGACAAAGAAGATTGAGTGATGAACAATTATTACAACCAAATGATTGCCACACTAGAATATGGATCATAATTGAACATTGCTTGTTAAGAACACCGGAAATACGAGACACTATGAAAAAGATTCAGTCAAAATTTTTAGAAATTCATCTCGAGTAAGTAATATGAATATTGATTAGGTCTATTATTAATAATGGATATTGTTCTGAGTACAATTGAAATTTACATTACTATGAATATTTCATAACAAAATCCTACATATTTATCAAACAAACAATATTCATGAAGTTTTAGCTTTTATGTATACGTTTTGTAAAACCATGATTGATATTCATTATCGATACTATGATATCTGCTTGATAATACATATTATAGCATGCTTTTTTTCGTAGAGATATTGATGTGGTTCATCAGAAAGATAATCAAAAACAACCTATAAGCAATCCAATTGTAAATGAGAGAGTATAGTTAAAACTCATAATTACATTTCATTATATTTTCTTTTGAAGAGAACTCGTCAAGTAGGCCCTACTTCTGCCATTTCAAATGAAAAGTATGGAAATAATTATTCTTTTTTTTCAGAATAATGAATCCAATCTAACACAAATCTATTCACTTCAGGAAATCTGAACCATCACATCAACGTCGTAATCCACGATCTCAAAGAAGAAATCGTGAGGTATGTAAGCAAACATTTGTTTCAGTAGTTTTGTATTTTATGTTGAAGGAATCATATCGACCAAAAACTCCTCCGATCAATTCTCAGTATATGAACTGCTTGCTTATTTTTTCATATATTTATATTGCTTCATTTTCTTCCGTTTTTTTTGAATAGACCAACTCTTCTCATTGAATGCAGATATTGTTCTCGACAATTTACTTGGAATGCATTAGATCCTCATGAAGTAGAAAAGCGATAATTAATTTCATCAGTTTTAAAATTCTTTTTTCTCTGGCAATTATGTTCTCAAATTCTATCGGTACGTACGCATTCATCTGATTCATTCAGGTAATCAAACTAGCTTTCTTTTCAATTGTTTCTGGAATGCTTTCAGAAAACTTTTATTATAGTATATGGCAACGATTTTGTTCATGTTTACCTTGTTTTGGCACAAATCAATGATTCTATGAATATTCAGTTATATAAAAGAAATAAAAGTTGTTTTAATCAATTTACAGTATCTTTTTACAACTAAAAGTTAGTTATATATCGACAATGTTTAACAAAACGAAAAAAATCAATACATAAACTTAGTGTAATCAATTGATCTCAACATCCAATGATCTTACAAAGGGACATACGTACAACTAAAATCACGTGTTTCTCTATAAGACTCTTCTTTTTTGTACTTTTATAAAAGAAACAACACCATCATGACAAAGAGAGGTGCAGGTATTCTCTTCGTCTAGACTTACATTCACACCCTTAGCAAAGGTTTTGCCCAATGAAATTTCATGTTCAAAGTACGAGTAGAGATGTAAAATCTAAGAATTGGAAAGTGTCATAGGGAAAGTCCTTGACTCTCAAATCACTTTATTTTGATTGAATATTTAGTGGTCATTGTATGATGTGGAAACCAATATTCTTGAAAAGCTAAACTTTTACAAATATTTCGGTCAAGTTCTTTTTAATCTTTTTGTATTTTCGCTTAAGATCTTAAAGAAATATCAACAGATAGAGAAGCTGATATTAAGCAAGAAACGATGGACAACTTTCAATGTTCAGGTTTTCACAAACAATCAAAGCGTAGAGAGTGTGGGTGTTGGTGTGAGATATCTTTTCTCTCAAACACCTACACTCACACCCATACCCAACCTTTCACACCGACACCCCACACCTTTATTATCGCTAGATAGTTTGTTTCAAAAATTTTTTGAGGAGAAAAATGCTCTTGTTGTTACCTTCTTTTGAGGAAGGAAGATTTAAATTTCTATGCTATAGAAAAGGACTAAACAAAATCAAACCAATATCACGTAATGCAGTATTTCTGTAAGTATCATTTAAATGAACATTCATTAGTGATTGTTGATGTTCTAATAATCTTTTCGTGCATTCTAATAATTGTTTATTAATAGCAATCTGTAAACATAAACAAGCTGTTGAATAAATTAAATTATTATCAGCTCCTTTTGATAATAAAAGTGAAACACAATTTGGTTGATTACCCAAACAAGCATAATGAAGTATTGGATCACCATCAGTAGTACATTGTTCTGAATTCGCGTCATGTGAAAAAAAATTCTAACTATGTCAATATGAACTCAATGTACTGCTAACATTACTGCAGATTTATAACCTGATCGGTTTTCAACTTAAAATCAAATAAAATTATTAAAATTAATGAAACAAACAGAACTTTATTATTACAAGTTGAGGATTTTTATTTAAAACATCACTAAAAGTTTGAATTTTTTCTTGTGCATTATCTCTAACAACGGATGATGATGCTAATTATTATTACGTCCCAAAAGTGTATTAAAAATAAGCATCTGTTGACATAATGATGGGTTGGTACTTTTAATAAACTTGATGAAGATGTTATTAATGGTATACAATCGTTGTTTTCCAAGTGCATTAATCATATCATGTGACCATTCACTATATCGTTTTTGTACTTATCTTAAACGTTGTTCATCTCTATAAATCATAACTTGATCACCAAAAGTACATGAATGAATTTTAGTTAATGCACTTGGATGAACTATCCAACAAGTTTGTTGTGCTATTGATGATGATAAATCTTGATTATTTTCATCGAAGACATAAAATTGTACACGGACGTCACCTCGTTCTGTAACACAATGAATATCTCCTTCTTTATCTAATACATTAACCATACGTATATTCAATCCACCAGGATTTTCTGGTAGTTGTTTTGCAAGATAAATGCCCGAGCATACAAAAAAACGCGTAAAAATGATTACATTAAATAATTAAATTTTTTACATTTTTATTGACTCTCTTTAACAGACATTCTACATAAATGTTATTTTCTGGAATGAAAAAAATGAATAAAATATTGATAGTATTCAGAAATTTCGATGGCTACAGTTAACGACTACAATAGATGTCTCTCTAGTATTTTACATAGAAAAGGTGTGAGTGTGCGTTATAAAGGTAAATACTAGCAAGAGGAAGTATATGACACTGTATTTTCATAAGTTTGATGAAAGTCTAACGTGTAACTTCTATAGTGCAGCTTTAACTGTCGATTGCATCAGTATGATGTTGATATTATACTCGCTGTCTCGTGTCAAATTTGTTGCGCAATAAATTACACATGCATTGTGTAATAGTTTTTACTGTATATAAACTTCGCTGATGCAAAACAGAAAGCCATTTTACACGCGATAATAACAGGTCAGCAGTTCGACACTCAGTTTCTGTGTATATATATTTATAATCAATTGAGCCAATAGTATCAAGTTTATACTTAACATATAGTAAAAGTAAGATAAAGAATATTTATATGTGGAGATGATCAATCTAACTGGAAGATTTAATTCCTTTTTTTATCGTTCTGCTTCTACAGTATATCAGTAGAATATATTTTTTATTTCTATCCGAAATGCAGAAATTAGAAAGGTTCTTAGTCTAATGTTCGGTTATTCTACACGACAACTATATTCTACCAGAGGTTTTCACTGTACGTATTTTGTATTAGTTTAATGAGGCTATAGAACACAGGTAAGTTCCACATTTCAGCTCCAAAGGGACTGCACTAACAAGCTTTTTTCTGATGTATTATAGAAGCTGGACGATGAAAAATAGAATTGGATCTTCCGATGAGACTGATCATCCTCATTTATTTATTTATTTAAACAAACTTTTGTTTCAGTGTTTCGTGGACGTGGTCGTGGTGCCGGCCGTGGCCGTGGTGCCGGTCGTGGCCGTGGTGCCAGTCGTGGTCGTGGTGCAAGTCGTGGACGTGGTGCAAGTCGTGGACGTGTTTCAAGACGTGGTCGAATTTTTAGTCGTGGAGGCAGGCAAACAGTACGTTCAAGCTCCATGGATTTTGATCAACAGGCACCATCAGTCAATCTTTTAGCCGAACTTGATATTAATGCCGACCCGAAACCATTCTTTATCAATGCCAGTGTCACGCTCGATCAGCATATTCAAGCACAAACAACAAATCTGCCTCGTTATTTAGCTACTTTATTCACACTCGATGAAAACAATGTTGAAATCGGTCAAAAAGCTAAAGCATGTGCATTAGCTGCTGCATGGTGTCGACATGACCATAAATTAGCTAATAATATTTTACGTCATCGACGATTATTTACACTGACTGAAGTACTTAAAGCGGTTACTATGTTAGATGCTGGAAGACGAATTCGTGCCTTTGAAAAACAACTTAAACGTCTTGAATTAAGTAAAACAAGAACAAAAGCAACTAAATTGGGTAAAATTAAGAATAATATCGATAATTTAAACAAACTTAAGCCATCAACTGGATCAGTCAGTGGTGCTGTGGCTCGACATATTCAACGTTGGACTCGAACATTAACTCAACAAGAACTTGAATATTTTGCATTACATATGCCAACAGAACCATGGAAAAAATTAGCTGATATTGTTCATTTTAATCCAATCAAAGATTTTCCTTCTCTATCATGGTTTTTGCCATTTTGTTTTGGCACACCAGCACCAGATGAATCAATGGTATCGCGTTGTCGAGACTTAACCAAAGAAAATATTAATAATTTAATTAAAGAATTTAAAATTCCTTATTCTCATTTAAAACAATTTAAAGATCATTTAAATGATGAATCAAAGGCAAGAATTGCATCTTATGAAGATAAATTAGATACTATTATATGGTATTATGAAGATTTACAATGTATAAAGCTTGATGGTATTATCAGTGAAAGATTACGAAATGGTGAACAGATAACTTTACCATATGGTAAACTTATGGAACGTCTTTTACTTCTTCGAAAAGTACAAGACGATGCAAATCAAACTGCAGCTTTGCTGAACTTTCATAGAAGACGTGGACGAGGACAAATCACTAGCAATTCTCAGAATGAATATTCAATACAATCGAGCAAAAGTACATGCTATTCTGATCTATTATCTATAGCTGAAGTTCAACTTCATAAAATTAAATTACCATTAGAATCACCTGTAGCTGTCATTGGTGACGCATCAGGTTCAATGGAAGTTGCTATTCGTACAGCAACTATTCTTTCATCCATATTAACAGCAGTTTGCTCAGCTAAGTTGAATTTTTTCAATACAGACATGTTTTTACCTGCATTCACGCCGAAAACAATTGAAGATGTTCTTACATTAGCATTGACAACAAAAGCTACTGGTCGTACTGCAAATGCTGCTGGTCTAGTACCATATTATGATGGTAAGGAAATAATCAAAACATTTATTATGGTAACAGATGAAGAAGAAAATACAGAGGCACAGTTAGCTGATGGTACATCAATACAATTTTTTGATTTATTTATGAAATATCGAGCAGAAATTTATCCAGCTAAATTAGTATTTATTTCCTTCATTTCCAATCAGCATGATCAGGGTCAAATGTATATCGAATTTCAAAATGCGAATGTACCAGATGTAATTCAAGTAAGTCACAAAAACTATTAAGTATATTTTATGTCTTCATTTTTTTTTATTCAGTTCAAATTCAGTAGAGATCGTCCAGATTTGACAAAACTTGATAATCTGTTGGGTCTATTATCGACTGGCTCGTCAGGCACATTTGATGATCAATTAGAAAAATTACAAAATGAATTTCAAAAGAAAGGTGTTGAATCAGTTATTACAAACTTGTTGAATAAACAAACAGAAAATTCTATTCCAATGGAAATAGAAATGACGACAAAATAAAACTAATTTTTTAGTTTAGATAAATAATATTTTTTGGTTTTGTTTTAATTAAAATAACGTAGTCATGATTGCTATTATGTGATACGTTTTACTTCATAATCAGTATAAATCTTACGATTGATACGAATCAATCTATCAATTGTTATATAAGGTAGGGTGTGGGTGTGGGTGTGGGGTGTGGATGTGGTCGTGAGTGTGGTATTATTTTTCTTTCATCCACACCCAATACAGTGAAAAAAATGGTACGATACCGAACCAAAAAAGGTACTTTGAACGAAAAAAAGGTTTCGAATTCGTTGCAATTCTCTGAATCATTTTAGGTTCGGTACAGACCACTTCGAAAAACTTGAAAAAGTGTCCTGAGTCAATGACAATCAATGTTAGTCACCCAAAGTTTTGTACGAAACCTTTTGAGACAGAGTTGGAACCGGTCCGGCCGGACCGGACCGGACAAGACCGGACAAGAAGTTAAACCGGGCCGGGCAGAACCGGATTTTTGCCAGTTCATCATTATAAAATTGTTGTTTGCATCCAAGAATTTTCTCTATTGAAAATGGTTTTTTTATGATATTTTCAAGTCAGAAGAATGTGTTTGCGAAAGACTCAATAGTTATCTTGTCTTCGACTTGACTATAAACGATTGATTGTTCTCTTAATATCTCTATCGATTTCTTTCTCGTGTATCGCTCAATTTAACCTTGATCAAATAATTTATTCTCTTGTTCTACTTAGGCAGCTGCCTGAATCAAGAAAAATAAAAATTTACATTTTTATGTTAGATGTGTTATAAACTTGCTTTTTTTTTCTTTTTTGAAATTAAGATGAAAAACAGATTTGATCTGAATAGCTAATTTATATCGATGTCGGGCTCGAAAAGTCGACGCACCTTGCTATAAAATATGAAGGGAGAGTTTCAGTCCCAAGTTTTAGTTTCCAGTTCGGATTAAGGGTGGCAATTTGCTGTTAATTTATTATAATTTTAAATTGGATTTACATAAATTTCAATTTTTTAAAATTATTTAAATTTATTTCAGTCCAGTTTAAATCAGTATAAATTCAATCTAAACCAAATAAAATTCAATTTAAATTCATTTAACTGGATTTAAATCCTATATGAATTAATGTAATTGGATTTAAATCCAATTAAATGAACTTAAATTGAATTTTATTTGCTTTATATCGAATTTATATTTAAACTGGATTGAAATAAATTCAAATAATTTTACAAAATTTAAATTTATGTAAATCCAATTTAAACTCGAAATAAATAAAACTTTTTAAAATTTATTTTTAATTTAAATTTCTTAAAATTTATTTTTGGATTTATAAATTTTTCGTAAACGTAAATTGCTCACCCCTAGTTGGGATTTCTGCATGTGAATATTCAATTCCCCTTCACCAACATTTTATGTTAACAAATACTTTTATGGTCGGTTATTTTCGCCGGATTTTTGCCAGTTTGGCTGTAAAATTCATCCGGCCGGTTGAGAGTGTGGGTGTGAGTGTGGGTGTGGGTGTGGGGTGTGGGTGTGTATGTGAGTGTAAAAGAAGAACAGAACAACATACATACTAATCTCACACCCACAGCCACACCCCACTCCCACTCACAGCCACATCCCACACCCGCTCACACCCATCCCACACCCACACCCATACCCTATCTACCATATATCCATAAGATGGACCCATGAGGCTGAGCACTCGTAGTACAAGCAAGAGATCAACTTAAAATAATCTATCCGGCTCCGTTTTGCGAGCTGAATGCGAATCTGAGGTCAGTTTCCATGATTTCTAAATAATTTGTATGACTTTGAGGAGTGACATTGATGGTCACTAGGTAGAATGGCCTACAATATGGTTTATACTAACTTGGTCCCCCAGGTTTTTTGTCTTGACAATTTAATGTCAAAAGGTGCGTTTCAACGAGATCTATTTCTGGTAGAAAAATAACTTTGGGATCTCTTGCACCACTCGAGAAAAGTCCAAAATACTGCGATCCAGGAGTGTAGAATTTGTTGAGCTTTGGATGGTTTTTGATCTATAGCGTTTCTTTCATCCTCTAGATGAATCACGCGAATAGGATAAATTCGTAGCCCATACTGCTCTCTATCTGCTGAGACTTCCTCGATCTTAAACGGTCAAACTATTCATGAGGAAATATGAAAATACTGGGTACACGCATTTTTAGCTGTTTTTTAGGGTCAAAATAGACCCTCTAAATTTGTTTTAGCTCGCATTTTTCCTAGGTAAAACCAACGGGTCTAATATGTTGGATTTAAGTATGGCTTAACTATGCCTTTCGTTTGAGATAATTAAATCGAAAAATTTTTTTTTTCTCCAGCGACCTATATGGAGAGTTGAGTTGCCCTCTCACGGACTCTCTCTTAAGTACGAGGATCCCAAATAGAGTGTGGATGTGCGTGTGGCTGCCGGAGCGTGTATTCCTTTAGCCCACACCTACACCAAAATTCAAATGTCCGCACTGCATTCTAGGGTTTCTGAAAAACTCATATTTCCTGACCGAAACATGTTAGTCATGTGGGTGTTGCGTAGATTGAAAGAGAATAATTATTTGTATAGAATGTTGGTATTAGAGGTGAAAATGTAATAGAAATGTTTTTTGGAATTTCGTGCTTAAAGCTTTATAGTGAAATCGACTGAATTGGTAGATTTCAGAATCAATGATAATCGAGATAGCTGCATGCTCCTCTCTGTCCTATATCGAATTTTGACAACACCACCTATTTATCTTGTTCCTACCGAAAGTTATTCAAACAAAACAGAGTGCCTTGACCTATGGCATTGATAAAAGTCATTTTATCAGCATCAACCAGTATCATGACACTGGCGTAATTGAATTAGGTACCGCATCATGCTCGTGTTATCGTGGTTGATGTTCTTGCTTTGAACCTCAAAGATAGTATATGGTAAAATAAGAACTTCAGCTTCGTCAGAGAATGTGGAGACGTCTTGAATATTCAAAGCAGTTCGTCGATTGCTTGGTACAAGAGTGTAAGTACACAGACAACCGATCACATTGTGATCTGTATGCGAAAAGCGTTGGGCTACTTCTGGATTCGTGGAAGTTGACAGAAAAGTCTTGTTCATCAGACGAGTACTGACGGTAAACTTTTCTAATACCTTCTCTGGTACAGTCATGCCACGAAATACATTTATCTCTTGATTTACTTCAAAGGGCTTAAGTTCTGGATGATTGACTATGATGCAGGCGATATCCAGAGCACCTTCCCAATAGCGTCTATCTTGAGGAGCGTTTGGACTTATCCAAATGTCCTGCAAATCGTTAGTGCTTACCAAATTAGCCAGATCATGATTAATCCAAGCGTACAGTCCTGTATTTGATGTATATGCCTTGATTACTGGCTCGATTTTGTTAGTTTCATACGCTTCTTTGAAGTATCCTTCAATTCTATTATAATTTTCGGAAGATGGAATTAATCTTTTCAAGTCCAACTTTAAATAAAACCTTTCAATGTCCCAGACGATGCTATGAAAAGTGTTTTGTTGCCATGTTCGTTGAAGACTGATCCTGTAATTTCGTGCTCGTATCATCACTTCATCATCGACCACCTCCCAATCAGCAATGCCTGTCGACGACGAAGTGAGAACACGACTTGGCCGTGGACCCATAATACTAAATACTGCTAAGTTCTTATCTAAAACTGAGCCACATGACATTTTTTCTAAACAAGAATATGTAAAACAATACATATTCTTTTGTGACCGTAGTCAACTGTCATAGTACTTCATTTCTTTTGTTATTCCCATAGTAAAAATATACCAAGTGCAAGCTTTTATTCGAGATGTTTTGGTCTCCCTGTCAAAAACAGCCATCATGGCAAACATATATTCCTTACTGATGATACTTCTTAAAGAATAAGCCTGCTTGAATTCATATCTTCCATTCGAAGTTTTCTTTCTTGTTTGAGAATAAAAAAAGAACTCATTCAAGCAATGCACTTTCTTTTCAATTGGAACAAATTCATTATTTTGACCTTTGTGGTTTTAGTTTCCTCTTTCAGTTATTCTTGTAATGGTTCTCTATCTTCATATCAAGAGAGAAACTCGACTTCTACAAAATCGTATACCTTTCTCATTTATCGGTGCTCTGAAATCTCAGTTGTGACGGAAATAAAGGCTTATTGGTGTCTGTGCCATTTGGCACGATGTTGATTTGGTTCGGAAGCATCTTTACGGGTCCTGTTTATTCTCTTGTATAGTTATTATATAGTGTTCAGTTTAGAACGTGCGGTCACTCATAAGAGCGAAAGGCAAGAAGTACAGATAATGGTAGCATCCAGTCAAAAGTCACAGACAGAGAGGATAGAGCGCATGCAATAGAGCATAACCATCGTCAACCGTTACACGATAATTTGACTAATTGGGATCACAATAGTGGTATGTTTATACTAGTTTTTTACAACATTTATATGAAGTATCGCCAATTTGCGTGAAAATTGCAGTGTTTATAGAGATCAAGCTGTTGATTACTCTAATGTAATATGATAATGCAGAGAATGCTATCGTCCGTGAATACCAATGCTTTAATTTTCGTATTTTTTTGCTGGTCGCAATCATATAGCTGATTTTCGAGACATTTGCTATGTTTCTTTTTCAAGTGTCTGTTATTTGGAGGCTTTTCAATTGGAATTTTTCTCGAAATCTTATTGATACCCCCCATTGCTTATAGTACATTATAGGGTATTATTTCAATACCTTGGAAGGATTGAGAAGGATTTCGCCACAGCTAGAAACCCATGTGTCATCAGCTGTAAACGGCAGAAAATAATCGAAAGTAATTAATATTTTCGTCACTAAAAGCTTAATTTTTGAAATTTTTCAGATAAGTGGAATATTAGAGAAGATAGAGGAGAATTTGTTCTACACACTGGTATACCCAGGTTTTGGAGACGGCTGAGTTTACCAAAATAGCAAGGCATACAAAATTGCTCACATTTTCTGCACAATGATTGTTTTTCTGTATGCATATGATCTTGATGGAACTTTAGAAATCCACGTTTTTTGGTGAGACAAACCTAATAGGAATACCGACTGCTATTGACTGAATGCTCGATAATCTGATATGTCAT